>CANUEY010485587.1:0-26495 GCA_948099555.1 Croton setiger | reverse complement strand
TCTGTTTTTCTTTATATGTTTCATTACATTACTGATAGGATTAAGTTAGATATGGATCATCAATTCTCAAGGAAGACACATTCTGTTTGGCCAAACCTTCTGTTTTGATTAATAATACTGAAATTCCTATTTGGTTCCAATTCAGTCTGCAGTTTAGTGTAGAGGTTTCCTGCTACGTGCACTGTTAATCTGGAAAATCAATTTTGCATATTGTATGTAACAAAGTGATGAGCATCCTGGTCTGTTGAAGTCATTTCTGCTGTAAACATTTCTGTGCTAAATCTGTTTTAAGGAAAAATACTATTGATTAGAAATGCATTGATATAATTCATTGTTCATCTAAGTTTAAAAGTTGTCTTGATTCTGTTTCATTCTGGATAATGTAACTGGGGAACAAATCTATTTAATATGAAGGTAGAAATAGAAAGGAAAGTGTGGAAAGGGCAGTTTTGGGGATTGAGATAGGTTTTGGGATAATTAGGTAATTTTACTAAAATTGAAGTGTTAAAGTGAAATTAAAATCTATTTTGATTGATTGACTGCTAGAATTGAAAATATCTTCTGTTTGGCATGTTGCTTGTGGTCTGAAAGACATGAATGTCGATGTTTGTTTGCGGAGGGGTATTTTTATAATTTTCGAAAGTTTGGGGGGCAAAAGTGTAATTTTCCTATTCTTACTTATTTAATGTTGCTTGTTTATTTGAATGGTTATTTGCTCAATTTGACTTAATTATTTTGATTGAATGGATGAATTTTATTATTTTAGGACTTAATCGCAATTTTTATAATTTTAGAGGACCAATTTTGTAATTTTCCATTAAATGTTTAATTATGTAATTTTTGGGTTTCGGGTTTTATTTTGGGGTTTAATTGGGTAGAATGTAAATTTATAGGTTTGGTTTGTAATTATTTTCTCCAAATCGGAGAAAGAATAATTTTTAATTTCCGCACTTTAATTTCTCGCACTTTAATTGCTTTCAATATTTGATTTATTTTTCCCAAATGACCGATTATCGCCAATTAGAAACATCGCTAGCTTAATCACAAAAATAAAAAAATAAGTTTTTATTTTAAACTTAATAATTGGAAAGAAAAACAAACCAAGAGGCCGGTTTTCACCGGGCGGCGGTTTAATAACAAATTAAACCGTCGTACCCAACCCCCTTACCCAAATCTCTGAAAATTGACCAATGCCTTTAAAATAAAAACGGAGTCATTTTTAAAATAAATCTTTTATTTTTATTTTTCCCGATTTTCGGGTGGCGACTCTTTTTAAATAAAAATTTTTTTAAAGACCAACCAGTTTCGGCAACAATAGTTTTTTTTCTGGCGACTCTGTTGGGGATTTTACAGTCAAAGTTTCGGTTTTTATTAACCGGAATTTTGACTTTAATTAGGGGTTAACTCGATTACGGTTTGTTTTCTTTCCAATTTTTAAGTTATAAAATTTTCAAAAATTCCAAAAATAAATAAAAATGTCATTTGGCGATTTTTGGTCATTTGTTGCGTGTTTTTATCGCTTTCCTTTATTGCTTTTTTAGGCTTGCATTCATTATTCATCATCTTCTATCTCCTTCTACCCTTATCACCCCGCGATAAGGTTATCAGTGTGATCGGCTACTGCCTTCCGAATTTTTTCGGATACACCAGTCGGAGTACTGGTAATGCATATCAACCGAAAGTCCCGTACCAAACGGTATATAAAATGGTTAAGGCCTCAAAAACCGAAACTGCGCTTACGGAACTCGAGACCTTTAAACCCGACTTAACCCACATATAGTCGACCGTAGCAACTTCCGTTTAGGATTTACCCAATTTCTGGTTTTATCAGTGCCTTATCCAAAATAAAAACGGAGTCATTTTAAAATAAAAACCTTTTTAATTTTTCCCGAATTTTCGGGTGGCGACTCTTTTAAAATAAACTTTAAAAATAAAAATAATTTTTAAGACCGACTAGTTTCGGCATCGCAAACCTAAAAATGGTTTTGTCAACACATAGGAATTGGCTGTTCATTAGTAAAATAAACAGGTACTCATTAAGAAGGTGGAATGACAATATTTCAACTGATGGTTCTCTAGGTGAATGGGAAAGCAAATATTCTCCATATTACCTCACAAGGTGAAATACACAACAATCATAATACGTTTGAATCTCATACCTCTGGCCTTGGTTCTTCTTCATTTCCCGAGAGATAAAAAGCAACAGTTACACAATCATGCCCTTTGTTCATATATTTAAATAAGTACTTGATGGACCATGATTGGTTACACCATTCAACATTGATGTGGGCTTTCAATAGTAGAAATCTATTATATGGGATGACATATCCATAAAATTCTAAAAGTTAATATGGTCTTGTTATGCAATTTAAATATCAATTTGTGTTCGAAAGTTTAAGTACCTGTTGTTGAGATCAATGCCATTCTTTTTTATAGTCTTGCCATTATCCCTTCTCATGCACACTGGATAAACATCTTCATTAAATGGTTATTGTGCTATTAAACCTCTACCACACGGACCATAGAGTATAAGATTCTTTACCATTTCATAATAATCAACTTCATTACTCTAATTTGGTATATCTGCTATTATATCCTATCAATATCTGAAACGGAAGGATACTTGCTATTCTTATGAAGTAATAGAAAAATATAGGTGTGCAGTAGACCCTATTTTTAGAACTTAATAGTGTACATCAATGCATAAAGTTCAAGTCATTTCGAAAATCAATCTATGTAAAATATAAATCTTGAATATATAAAAATACAAAAGACAAAGGTTTGTACCTACTTTAAATTTTCCAATAATATCTTTTTCTTGAAGATCTTTGATCATTTGGTCAAGTTTTATCTTGAACACCTTGCTTAAGATGTCAGGCTGATCTTCTAGTTTCAATCCCTTACTAGTGACAAATCTTTTAATCTTAGGTCACTATAGGTTCGATGTGAAGGTGATAAATAGATTGAGATATCAAGCCTACTTGCATATTGCCATGGCATCTTGATAATTTTGAATCATGTATTAAGCTCCTTCTGTGAAGGATGATGGAATAATTATCCTCTTTCCCTATGAAGCCGATTGAGTCTCTCCATTTAATATTGCATCTGTCAACCCTTTATACATTTCAGCCCTTAAAAGTGGTTGGTTCAGCTTGATGTATGTCAGTCTTCCTGCCTCGACCATTGTATAACCATCAATTAAGCATTGTTGAAGTAGTCTTCTAGAGTGCAATGTTATCGGTGAGTGGCCTCTCTTCTCTTGGAGTTTGTATGTAAAATAATCTATCACACTTACACGCTTCAATGCTGAACTTGAATCCTCGGTTCGTGTAAAGATGTCCTCCCTATATTCATCTTCTCCATATAGAAATAAGAGAGGATATTGCAAAGGAAGATATGCAACATTTAATTCAGAAATTCACCATAGTTGACCATTTTAAGTTTTAATAACAATGTCTCTCTTAACCTTGGAAATGTCAAAATCTCCTACTATTAGAGCAACAACTTTAAGGACTGTAGGCAAGTTGTATTGTCTTCCATTTTTGGCCCTTCTCCCTAATAATATGAGTTTTAGGTCTAGGTTTGGATCCTCTCTAAATCTATCCCTCGCTATTTTGAATGAACTCACAAGGACATTATGCTTATCAAACATGGTTTTTATAGCATCGACAATGTCAATATCAAGTATTGATATGTCTGAACCATAACTGCAAAGATAGTTAAAATCAATATAATGATTGTTAAAATTAAGTAAAAATATCAACTGAGAATCATACACATGTAATGTTTGAAATAAATAGGTAGTTAAATAAGTATTTGAGACTTTTTAGAATTACAAACCTCATTATGCGGATTCTATTTTGCAATTCATTCTCAGTATCATAAATATACAATTGGGAAACCTATCTTATGATAGTTTTTTCCTGATAGCTTGAAGGTTCTAAGTCTTCTTCCTTCATTAACTGTGTTGTGAAAGAAAAGAAAGAGTTGTACAATCTTATATTTTTTTAGAAGTGTTTATTTATTATAATTGGGTTTTGGTAGACAGGTGCAAAGATTAGTTTGTAAATCCTAAAGTGAAATGCACAATTATAACTTGTATCCAAAGGTAATAGTATTGTACTTGTCCCGAAGAATAAGTCCTTAAGAACCTGGGTTGGATTTTTTGGTTTAGGTAACCTAATTTTGTATTTGTTGCAACATATTGTGAAAATTGGAATTGTACTTTCCTACTATTTTGAATGCTTTCTTCATACCAAAAGTATGCACCTATATCCTAATATTCTTATGGAAATAATATGGGCGGTATTAATATAATG
Organism: Croton setiger; assembly: GCA_948099555.1. Lineage (NCBI taxonomy): Eukaryota > Viridiplantae > Streptophyta > Magnoliopsida > Malpighiales > Euphorbiaceae > Croton > Croton setiger. Next base: position 22,176 of record CANUEY010485587.1, on the reverse strand, counting down.
TAACTATTATTTTGTTAATATTTGGTGTATATGTGTGCATGGATTGCATATATAAATATGTGAAGTACATACCTAAATTACTTATTCTACCAAACTCAACAACATTGTCTCTTGAAAACAAAGTGAACGTGAAAAATTAAATTCGTACATTAATCTAATATTAAATTAATTGGAAAAATAACTTGAGGCTAAAATTTTTTAAAAATTATTTACCTTCAATATCGTCTTCAAGTTGTTCATCTATGGAGTCTTTAAGACTATCTGTTAATGATTTAACATAATAATGTGTTATAAAACAACACTAAATACTAACCTTGAAGTATAGATTAAAAAATGTCTTTTATTAAAACTAATTACCTTCCAACTTTGGAGGATTATTTAGATCAAACATATGTATAAGTGTGTTCACATCGTTAAATGAAAATTTTGAACATTTTAAAAAATGTTAAACAAATTTCCAAGATACACATATAAACATTATTAGAAAATTTGTATAAAAATTTTATTTATAGAAACATTTGAGTTGAGTTCTATTACCTTTATTAATGTCTTTAGGTTGTTCTTCCCCGAGATTTCAAACTTATCTGTTAATGATTTAATACAATATAAAAGATTCAATAAATTTAAAAAATTTATAATTTCATGTTATGACTTTTAATAAGAATAATTCTTGTGTAATGATTGGTACCTTGTTTAGTCAGGTAATCGTTGAAGCCCGGTAATTCCGTTCTTGAACGTGAACTATCTGTGTCTATATTGGAAAAATTAAAAAAAAACAGTGTTATTATATGAGTTCAATTATTTGATGTACTACTCACATTATATATGTATCAATTAAATGTATATTAGTATATTTTACTCAATAAATAAATAAATAAATGTGCGTGATGTTGGATTTGGAATATGGCTTATTGTTTCAGCACCTTGCTCCGTTCAAATTCTAAAGTCTATAATCTTTTGCATAAAAATATTATTTAAGTCAGAGCATATCTCATTTTAAATCATATATGAAAGCATTCATTTTTTTCAAAACAAATAAACTAACATTCTGACAAGTTCCGCAATAGAATTGACATCTTATTATGCCAAATAGTTTTTGAAGTCAAAATTATATTAGGATTGGTATTTTAGAAAAAAAAATGTCTTTGCATCCTTGACGTAGTATAATCATAGATGGTCAACATGTAAGTTATAAAAGCAAGTATACCAAATCATGTTCAAAATAATAACATTTATTAACAGTAAAATTGATTATATTATTACCATTTGTAATATCCATTAATAAAGACCTGTGTCTATTTTGCATATTTTTTCTTATGGTCGGAGAACAATTATCACAACCTATTATAAAAAATAAAAGATTTTAAAATGAGATAAAATATAAATCTAAAAGTTTAGAAATACTTTAATAGTATAATATTATTAAACTGCTATTAAATTTAATTCACACATGTGTTGGTGTTAAATTTTCTTCTACGTTTTCGAGTTAGTATAACTGGACTTTTTTTAGTGTATAGTTTTTGTTTGAGGAACTCATATTATTTGCAATAATCTAAAAAAAAATAATTAAACATATATCAAAATAAATTTAATTTTGTACAATATAAAAATTAAAAAAATAAATAACTATATTATATACATTTATTTATATGTTATTTATAATTGTAAAATAATGAATATATTTAATTTTTATTTTATATATATTTAATGTTGAGAATAAATGTAACTACCTAACCTATATGCCTTATGTCATAAAACATGACATTTTTTTAACATTCTTATCATATCTCAAAAGAACGACCATGCTGTAAGTCTTTACAGAAATCTAACAAATGAGCAACACAGACACAGGAATTATTAACATATTAAAACTCTACATGTAATGCAATGATGTCCACCATGCATATGACATGCCATACATTATTTACTATATCATTAATTCGTTAAATCTTAGGCATTATTAATATATTACAAACCATATGAAAAAGAATCTACATGATAAGATGATTCTAATGATGAAATGCGAGAGAGAGAGAGATCCTAAGCTTCAGCTGACCGACCCTGAGGAATGATGACGGAACTGACGTTGTCAGTTTCTCCAAAGAAAACCTGGAATCATGTAAAAGCAATTTAATGAGTTCCGTACTCAATAAGTGCAAACTATACAATATAAACAAAGCAATAATTCATAATTTCAAAATATTAAATAGAACCTATCGTAGGCAAACTCATTTCATAGGATTCCTCTTATCCAATAAGTCACAGATACTATAATCTGTGTTACCTTATATTTCCAAATATTAGTCAAAACATGATCATAAATAAGTGTAAACCACAACACATAAACCAAACATGTAATTTGGTTTATCATAACTTAGCAAAATAACACAATTCCAGAACATAGTTCAGGTTAATATAACTTAGCAAAATAACATAGTTCTAGATCATATTCATTCTTGCATAGCATAGCAATATCATAAGATGCATAATTACATGTCTTTCCTTTTTCTTTAGTTGTGATTTATCAACCAAGTGTTGCCCCAGGAATTTCACGGCATAAGAGTAACCATAGCTGGCTAGCAAACCTGTAAGACCGGAATATATTCTAGGTCAAAAGGGATCCGAGGATCAACCTTTATAATGCAGTATTCACTAGATCATTCTGTAACGTATAGGACCCGTAGGTCTCTCTGTAACATATAGGACCCATAGGTCTTTCTATATCAAAATAGGACCCCTAGGTCTTTCCGTCAAATCATATAAAAACCATAAGTTTCTCTCGTGAAATCTGCAAATATTGGCTACAATAATCACAACGGCCATATTTAAGTCCAGTGGAAATGCATTTAAAAACATACATTTCATATCATCATGCTTCATATAATCATGTGACCGGACTTCAGTACCAGCTAAAACAACATATATATCTCTATAATTAGATCAAATAACTCAACTGGTCGGGTTTCAGTACCGACTCAGGAAACACAAACATCACAATTCATATATCAGATATTTCCAATTGACTACTGGTCCAAACAGTTCAATAATAGCATATAATAGTAATCTCATATATCACAGATGACCGGGCTTTAATACCGGTCCAAACAATTCAATATAGCATACTTGGCAAGTTCACAAAGTCCAAATCAAGCATATAAGTAAGTGGATTTAGCACTTACCTCACTGCCGTGAACTCGGGTGGGCCTCGGGTTGCTTACCCCGCGCTGCTCGAGAACTAGATGCTCCTATAATGCATAACATGGCAATGATGTTCAGATAACCAAATCAGAAATCCATATATGTTATGATGCATGATTTAATAATTAATCTTTGAAATATTTGAGTTTAAAATTAATCCATATATTTTTCTGAGAATTTAAACTCAATCCGTAAAATTTTCCGATTTAAAATCAATTTATAACATATTAAAAATAATTAATAAACTCAAATTATCATATAATAATTATAATTAATAATAATTATAATTATATTAAAACCAAAACTATAATTAAATAAAACAAATCATAAATTAAAACCAAATTCATAATTAAATTCTTTAAGAAAATATTTAAATCTCAATTTTTGGGCTCAAAAGATCTCAAAATAAATTTCTGACGTTAAAAACGGATTCAGGACGTTGAAATTAGGTTGGTAAGGTCAAAACATAATTTATAAAAGATTCGGGCCAAAACTGTAATTAATAAAAAGTCCAGGGACTAAAATGTAATTAAACATAATTGCAAAAACTGCCCAAAAGGGCCAAATTGAAAAGTTGCAGAAAGATTAGGGGTCAAATTGCAATTATTTAAAATCAAATCTGCTAGACTAAATTGAAAGAAAACCAAAACTTTGCTATAAGGGTAAAACTATAAGAATAAATAAACTTCAGGGGTCAAAAACAGAATTTACCAACAATCAAGCACCAAAAACAGAATTCACCGAAACGCCCAAAACCCGTTTTTTTGGCCGTTGCGCACAGCCCCCCCGCGTGCCTCTCGCCCGCGCGCGCGCCTGGCTCAAAACGCACGCCTGTCGTGTCGTTTTGGCCAGGCCTGCCCCGCGCCTGCTCCGCCTGCCTCCTGCCCAGAAACTGTGACTCTCAAGCCCACTTCACGATAACCATACGTCCTCCTCCGGTGGATTTCCGTCGAGTTACGACCACCGTTCTCTTCCTCTACACACTGTCTAGCTAACCATCAGAGCCAAATTCCCAGAAACCCTTTAGATTAAAAGATACAAGTCCCCAAAGTTGTCTCCTCAACTCTGTTTACCTAGATTCCAGATTTTACCTATCTCTCAACACAACTTCCAGCCATTTTTTCGGTCACCTCCGGTGGTTTTCCGGCAAACTAAAACGACCAAACTCTACACCAACATACCTTCTATCATCCCATATAGCCCAAACTCACACAAGCATCACCAAATGGAAGATATAATCCTCCAAAGTTGCTATCTCAACACTGCCTATAAACCCAGATTTTGACCCAGAATTTTGTTCCTCCTTTTCCAATGATTTCTAGACCTTTTCTAATCAATCTAACACTTCAATTCACTTCATATACAACCTAAAAACATGTTAAAACAGTTGGATGGAAAGATTTACCTATGGTTCCCTATTTTTTTCTCTTCTTTTCTTCCTTTCTTTTCCTTTTCTTTCTCTTTCTTTTCTTCTTCACTTACCCAGCGTTTCTCACTCAATTCCCTTGCTTTCCAGCCTAATTTCCTGCCTCTCCAGCACCTATTACAAGTCCCAAACTAATCCAGCAGCTGGTTCCTTACTTTTCATACAAAAATCTTAAGCCTTTTTACTTAAAACCTTACTTACACCTTAATTCTTTCACTTCCTTCTTCCGAACTTTTCAAACTTGATTTCAATCCTTTAAACATAGCTAGCACCTACTTAAAAATTGTTTTTAGTGTCAAAATAATAAGTAGAACACGTGTCTGAAGTTTCGTAAAAATCGGAATCCGAAAATTGGTCGCGGTTCACTCGTTGCCCTAAACCGAGTCCTTAACCTCGATGAGTTTTGCGGAACCAAAACCGTACGAAGTCATCGCAAAATTAGGATTCCAAAACTCTTTAAAACATGTTAATAAACATATATCAAAATATCAAATTCATTTGGCTCATATTTTACGCGATTGGCATTTTCCGGTCGCGCGAGTCCAAAAACCCTAATTAGCTCCGTTTGTGTCTTTCGACGGCAAACGAGCCTATAACATAGCTTGTAATTCTTATTCAAATCATATATTATCATATCCAAATCATATATCCAAGTTTAATTTAATTATCAAATTAAATCATGATATATTTTAATGAAAATGCACGTAATGCATGAAAATGACGTCGGAATGACGTAAGGTTAAGTTTGGGGTGTCATAGTAAATTTAATTTAGTGTGCAAACTTTTTTTTATTAACATAAACAAAAATATTATTTGTATAAAATGATACTGAAATAAAAATAAACAAACATAAATAATATTAAATAAACATAAATTGAAAATTAAATTACAACAAAAAAATCGAATTATTAATAAAAATATAAATATTACGAATATATTTAGATTTTTGAATTAAATAAGCTAAAAACAATATTATAACTGCAAAAACATTAAGATATTATTGTCTAAATTACTGGATTCATTATAAAACAATCAAGGTAACTTTGACTCTTGAATTCCAGTTAGATTCTACGTAGAAATTGACCATTGTAATTGAGCTTGTAAAAATAGGGGCACACAAACTGGTATGATTTTTTATGTTGTATATTTTCCATTCTTGCATTTGTACGTGTGTCTGAGCCTTTTTTAAAAGTTAACTCAATGAATTGATCTTTAGATAATATCTTCAAAAAATATTCACAACTTCTATATATTCGATTGTATTTATGCAATTTTTACTGTAAATTCTATCTCCAAAATTCCACCAAGCGTCATTATAGATTATTGCAAAACTATGTTATTCCCAAGCGAATTACCAAATGTATCTATTAATTTTCAGTTTTTTTTTTTTTTTTATTCCATCAGCCAAAATAACTTTTTAAACTCTTTGGTTGAATCCTAGTATATGACCAATAAGTCAAATCGTATTGAAAGAACTCTTAAAGATAAATTTTTTTAACTTCTATTTTTTTATGGAAAAATTTCATAATCCATTTTTAACAAAATTAAACTTTAAAATAATTAGTAAGGTTAAGTTTCACTTAGTAAAAATGAAATTTAACTTTTAAAAAAAATTTCACAAAAATAATATCTTATCGTAAATCATTCTAAAATGGATTGTTTAAAAGTTAAAGATTATTTTTTTTTATTAACAATTAATAGAAATTGTAGGGTTTAAAGGATGCAAAGGAGGGATTGTGCGTGGTTTTAAAGTCATTCTTTCTTAATTTTGAATTAAAGGTTCAAGAAAATTTTTCATTAACTTAAATTCTAGAACTCAGCTATAATTTTCCAATATATTATGGATTTAAAACTAGAGAGTTTTCGGGAAATAGTACATATTTTGTACCAAAATTAAGTGATTAGCATATATTTTTAAAAATTAATAAAAAGTATATTTTTTATAAAAAATTCAAAACTGCTCCTGATATATATACAAGTATATATATAGAATATATATAATCAGGTATATACACTAGTATATATATATATATATATATATATATATATATATATATATATATATACTTTAATATATATATCGGGTTAAATGTCATTTTTTGTGGTATATATAATTAATATATACTTTGTAAACAGTAAATATTCATATAAACTGGTATATACCAACAATTGAAGAATATATATACTATGTATGAATAATGTATTATAATTTGTGAAGTCCATTGATTTGTGGAGTATATATAAAAGTATATATGATTTAATAAATATTGATAATATGCTATTTATGTGGTATATATACCAATATATATAGTCCATATATACTGTTATATATACCAACAAATGAAGAGTATATGTGACAGTATATATAGATCATATATACTGTTTCAAAGTTTTTAGGGCTTAATTAAAGTCTAGCAACAAGTTCTAGGGTCAAAGCTTTCCAGGGGCATAATTGAAATGCGACAGTAAGTTTAGGGGCCAGAATATAATTTTACTAATTCAATTTGGGCGAAAGGACCCAATTGAAAATAGTTAAAACTTCAGAAGGACCTATTTGAAAACGCGCCAGAACTTCAAGGGTCAAAATGTAATCTGTCAAGAATTAAATCTAGCAGGACTAAATTGAAAATAATTAAAACTTTGCTGGAATGACTAAATTGTATTAAATTATAAAATTTACGGGTCAAAATGTAATTTTACCAAATTCAAGACTTAGGAGGAAAATTTCATCAAAACGCATCCTGTGCTGCCGTTTTGATCTTCTTCTTCCTCAAACCCAGAATTCCGCCCGATAACCCTACTTCTGGACCCAACTTTCAGGCATTTTTTCGGCCGTTTCTTGCTACCAATCTCTTCTCTGGAATACTCTTAAGCTATCCCAAAACCCCAAAGTTACCCATGCAAGCTAGATTTTCTTCTTTTTCTCTCTTTTTCTCCCTTCTTGCACACTGCCCTGTTTTTTGCAAAACCCTACTTTTTTCTCTGTTTTGCTTTGTTTCTTGTTTTTCTCTTCCTTCTCTCTCACTTCTAATCTCTTTTAACACTTCTTGGGATTACACAGAAGCCATGGAACCTAAGTGCATGTAAGCATATTTTGCAACAGAATAATCATAACTATTAAACCGGTTTTGCAAATATTCAATGGCTTTATCATTAGCACTGGCATTATCAATGGTTATAGTAAGAACATTTTCAATCCCCCACCAACGAGACAAGACTCTATCCATACTAATACACTCAACTTTATGACTTGTTATTTGACTAAAATTAAGAATTTTCTTCGTATAATACCATGAAGAGTCTATAAAATGAGCATTTAAACACATATAATTAAACTATTGCAATGAAGTCCATATATCAGTTGTTAAGCTAACTTTGACACCAGAATCTTTAAAAAATTTCTTTAAATTTTCCTTCTCTTCTAAATAAATACCCATACAATCTCTAGCGACACCACCTAGAGGGAATTACAAATTTTGGTTGTGTTACTTCCATGAAAGCAACAAAAACATCGCCTTCAACATGTCTAAAGAGCAATTCATCTATAATGATCATGCGAGCTAAGTGTTTCCTAGTCAATTGTTGGTTAAACTTAAACACGTTTGCTGTTGTTTCTCTAGACTCTTCTCCTAAACCACCCTTAGTAAATGCAAGCACTGATTGTTTTGTACCAACACTAACATTTTTAGCTTTAAAAGTACATAAATGGTTTCTCATGCCATTAGTTCTATTGTTCTTAGAATGGTTTGCTAAAAGAATTCCGTAATAATTATACTTTGACTTACTTCTACCATTATCATCAACAACTACAGTGAAATGTTGCCATACCTCGGACCATTTTTTACTTATTTTCCTTTTAACAGGTTCTTTGATTGGTTTCTTTCCCTTGCCTTTGCCTTTTCCTTCTTTCTTATTTTTCCCTCGATCGTAGGAGCTGAACCATCTTTTGTAATGGTGGTCCATTTGTCACTAGTTCTAGCAGCAAAAGGATCTAGCATCATTTCATCATCATTTGACTAACTCTTAGAGATAGAAGTGCTACTGTGTGTTTCATCCTCCATCTACAAATTACAATCAAATTTCAGCAACACAATAAATCTATATATACCGTAAAAAAACCTATATGTGTTCAACAGATACTATTAAGGTTGGAAAAAGAAAAAGAAAAAGATGAAGAAGAAGAAGATTCTTAATATTAAATTTTTTTTCAATGTACATTAGCTTTTTATATGTAGCCCTAGTTAGATATTAATCCTATATAGGATTCTAAAGAGAATGTAATCCTTTATTGTATACAATTCTGATTCAATTAGTAATAATATTTGTTTATGTTTCCTTCCCATTCTGGATTCCTTCGCTCCCTCTCAAGTTGGATCGTAGGATCATCTACGCCCAACTTGTATAAAACCTAGTTAAACATCTTTCCAGGAACTGCCTTAGTCAGGATATCTGCCACTTGTTCTCTTGATCGTAAAATGGTAAACTTATACTTCCCTCTTCCAACTTCTGCTTGATGAAGTGCCTATCAACTTCTATATGCTTCTTCCGATCATGCTGCATTGGATTCTTAGAAATACTGATAGCTGCTTTATTATCACAGAATAATTCGCAAGCACTTTGCGAAGGAAACCCAATCTCTGTCAATAATTTCCTTATCCATAGTACTTCAGCTAGTCCGTGAGCAATTCCTCTGAATTCTGCTTCAACATTGGGTAAGGCTACTACTTTTTGTTTCTTGCTTTTCCATGTCACAAGATTACCACCTACCATGGTAAAATAACCGGAAGTCGATCTTCTATCTATAGGATTTCCTGCCCAATCAGCATCAGTAAATGCCTGAATGTACAAATGTCCATTCTTCTGAAACAACACTCCTCGACCTGATGTGCCCTTCAGATACCAAATTATTCTGAATACTACTTCTAAATGTTCCACCTGAAGTTTATGCATGAACTAGCTAACAACTCCAACTGCATAAGCAATATCTGGTCTGGTAAGAGAAAGATATATAAGCTTTCCGACCAATATCTGATATTGACCCTTATCAATCAACTTAGATTCTTCATTAATTTTGATTCCGTGATTGATAACCATGGGTGTATCAATTGCCTTACAATCCACCATATCCGTCTCTGCTAGAATGTCAAGATGTACTTTCTTTGAGAAATAAAAATTCCCTTCTTTGACCTTAAGACTTCAATTTCCAAGAAGTATTTAAGTCTTCCCAAGTCCTTCATCTCAAATTCCTTGAAGAGCTTATTTCGCAGTGCACTAATTTCCTCTTGATCATCCCCTGTAATGATCATATCATCTACATATATAATAAGGCAAGTTATCATATTCTCTCTTCTTTTAAGAAAGAGAGTGTGATCGGCATTGCTTTGATGATGTCCATACCTTTTCATGGCACAGGTAAACCTCTCAAACCATGCTCGTGGAGATTGTTTCAAACCATACAACGCCTTTTTCAGCCTGCATCCCTTATGAATCTTAAAAGTCTCTGAAAAACCTGGTGGAGCTTCCATGTAAACCTCTTCTTCCAAATCTCCATGTAAGAATGTATTCTTCACATCAAATTAATAAAAAGGGCAATCCTTATTTACAACCACAGAGAACAGTACCCGAATCGTATCTATTTTTTCCACTGGAGAGAATGTCTCTGAATAGTCTGTTCCATATGTTTGGGTATATCCCTTAGGAACTAACCTAGCTTTGTACCTCTTTATAGTACCATCTGCTTTATGCTTAACAGTGAAGACCCATTTGCAGCCAACCGGTCTTTTTCTTGCTGGTATCGTACAATTTTCCCATGTATCATTCTTCCCTAGTGCTCCCATTTCCACATTCATTGCTTGCCTCCATTTGTAGTCCTTTTTTGCTTCCTCTACTGTTCTTGGAATTTTTGTAGAGTATAGAGAGTCTTCAAATTTTCTTGCAGTTTTGGACAAGCTACTTCTTACTAGGTTTGCCATCGGGTACCTCGAGTTTCGAGGCTCGTATTCTGGTTCATACCTCTTCGGTGGAACTCCTCTAGTTCTTCTTGGAGGTAGAACATATCTCACAGACTGTTGTTCCTCTCTCACAGACTGTTGTTTCTCTAGTTCCTCTAGTTCTACAGGGTTAGTAACAGAAATATCTAACAGAGGTGGTTTTAAGACAGAATTACTAACCTCAGGCGGAGAGGATGTGTCACACATCGGCACATTGGATTCTCCGGATTGATCTATGTTATCTGAATTAGAACTGGTGGAACCGCCTACTTGTTCTGTTGGAACATCTTCAAATAGAAACGGACCCGACAAACAATTAAGTAGGTCATCTGTTCGATTAGAGTTCTCCCCCTGACCACTTGATTGGGTGTGAAAGTAATATTCGATTTCCAGGAAGTCACAATCCATAGTAGTGAATAGTCGTTGTGAAATTGGATCAAAACATTGATACCCTTTTTGATTTATTCCATAACCAACAAAGACACACTTAATAGCACAGGGATCTAATTTTTTTCGACTACCTTTAGGAACATGAACATAGACAGTACACCCGAAAACACGAGGTCGCAATGTCAACACAGTAGGTATACTTTCAAAAGAAGACAAGGTATCCAACGGGGTTTTAAGCTGTAGACTTTTAGTTGGAAGGCGGTTGACAAGGTATGTGGCTGTAGAAATTGCTTCAGGCCAGTCATATTTAAGTACTTTGGAGTCAATCATTGTGGCCCTCGTGATTTCAAGAAGAATTCTATTTCTCCTTTCAGCCACACCATTCTGTTGTAGGGAATATGGACAAGCCATTTGGTGTATAAGTCCATGTTCTTTAGCAAAGTTTTGGAATCTATGATTTTTATATTCTCCTCCGTTATCAGACTTAAGGATTTTAATTCTGGTTTGGAATTGTGTATGGATAAGTGGGTAAAAGGAAATAAATTTATCATACACTTCAAACTTATTTTTAAGAAAATATACCCAGGTCATACGAGTGCAATCATCAATAAATAGGAGAAAATATAAAAAACCATTTTTTCCAGTTATCGGGACAGGACCCCAAACATCAGAATGGACAAGATTAAATAAAGAATCAATTCTCTTAATTATGCGGGAAAAACGATTGTCTATGACTCTTTGCCAGAGTACATGTATCACACGACAAATGACTATGCTAAAAAATTTTAGGAAATAAGAGCTTGAGGTACCCTAAAGATGGATGACCTAGTCGACAATGCCATAGTCAAGCCTGTCTTTCAGTTGTTCCGCAAGCAAGCACTGCTGTTCCTTGTTGGTCTACTTCGTCAACACAATACAATCCATTTGATTCAGTGCCACGCCCAATAATCCTCATTGTCTGAATATCCTATACAACACAGAAATTTGGGAACATTAGAACCTTACAATTGAGTTCTCTTGTTAAATGACTGATTGAGAGTAATTTTTGTGATAAAGCATGCACATAAAGACAGTTTTTTAGTGTTAGTGAAGGCAGCACATCGATACTGCCAGTTCCTTTAACTGGCACTAAATTTCCATCTGCCGCCTGAACTTGAGTTTTTTTTTTTGTTCAGTGGGAGAATGAAAATCAGAAATATCGTATGACATTATATCTGTTGCCCCACAGTCAAAAATCCAGTTATTTAAAAAAATTTGATCTGTTTTTTACTGTTGGGCTTTAGGTAACTGCTGCCTATGTCCAATTTCCATTAGGGCCTGATTTGCACTGGGCTGGGCTGAACTCCTGCATGCCAGGCCTCTCTCTTCAGTCTGTCCACACGTCAGGCCCGCGTATCCAGTTTTGTCTTTCCAGACGTTTCATTTTCTCTCCTCTCACGTTTACCTTCTCTGCTAGGCTTTTCCCCAGTCTCGCTTTTCTCCTTCTATATTGTTCCTGGTGGCACCTTCCCGGTTGCTATGCCCTAAAAAACAAGTGGCTGGTTGTCCTCTGTGCTGTTGGCGGTCTTCAAATCACCCATCGATGCTGAGACTGTCGCCTTGAGACCTCTCCTTTTACTGTCTGGCCACCATTTAGGGTAGCCTATGAGTTTGAAACACCCCTCTCGGGTGTGTTTCCTGCCTCCACAGTGAGAGCAGAATAATTTTTCTTTATCATCTCCCCACCAGGATGATGACTTCGCCGTTGATTTGGCACTGTCTGACTGGCCTTTGGCCACTAGGCCACCTCCTAGTTCTGAGGGGTTCAACCCCAATGCCGAAGGCTGGTTGTCCTTTAGTATTATCTGCCTTCTGTGAACTTCTTTTCGAATCGTAGCATACGCTGTCTCAGCTGTAGGCAGCGGGTCTTGATTTAAGAGATCTCGACGATCCTTATCAAATTCATCGTTAATACCAACCAAAAACTGATACAATCTTGTTCTCTGTATTATCTCATTGAAGATTGTTATATCTTCTGGAAGCTTCATCGGATTAGGTTCTCTCCTATCAATCTCTTTCCAAATTGTTTCGAGTTTACCGAAAAAGCCTTCGATGGAGTCAGATCCCTGCTTCAGACTGTTTGCCTTTATAGTCAGATCAAAGATCTGAAGTCCATTCCTCCCACTGCCGTACATAGCTTCGATTCCTTTCCAGAGATCCCTGGCCGTGGGGTAGTCCAAATACTGGTTCATTAAATTCGGTTCTATATTCTCAATAATCCAACTAATTACCATTTAGTCATTTTATGACCACATATGATATTCTGGATCATTACTAGAGGGGGGAAAGGCTATGATGTGTCTGAGCCTCCCCTGCCACTGATTACGAGATGCATCAACTTTGCCCATCTTGTGTAATTTTGATCGTTTAATTTTTCTGAGACGATTACTATCTGATTTGTAATTGTTTCTGTTGCAGGTTTATGAAAGTTTAGTTTCTGAAGTAATTCCAGAAGCTGGCTCATTAGAACAGATTGTTCCATGTTTTCTGTGGTGGATGAACTAACATCGTCTGTCATTCAGGTAAGTTAATGGTAGATGATGAGCTTAGTATTGGTTTGAAGAAAAAGGTCCTTATGACTGGAAATAGTGCTCTGATACCATGTTCAACAGATACTATTAAGGTTGGAAAAAGAAAAAGAAAAAGATGAAGAAGAAGAAGAAGAAGAAGATTCTTAATATTAATTTTTTTCAATGTACATTAGCTTTTTATATGTAGTCCTAGTTATATAGGATTCTAAAGAGAATGTAATCCTTTATTGTATACAATTCTGATTCAATTGATAATAATATTTGTTTATGTTTCCTTCCCATCCTGGATTCCTTCAAATGATCACTAGATAAATAGTTAACCAAATACGTGCATTTGTTAGACATTGAGCTAAACATAATTTTTATAGAATATACAACATTTTGAAATTTTCAAGCATCAACAATTTCAAATAAAATTGGACTTGAAAATGATGCAGAAACATTTTCAAGCAGCAACTGATGTAGAAATCTCTCTCATTCAAGACCAAAACTCTAAACAACAACTCAAACATTTCTAATACCAATATGCAACCATAGGAACAATTGAAATTATAAACCAGTGACAACATGCAATGGCAGTTTGGAGGCAGTAGGGACAAAAATTGGAAAACAAACAGCAACATGCAGACAGAAACAAAAACTGGGAACAATAGAAACAGCAGGCACTTGAAAAGCTAAAAATATTAAACAAAAAGAAGCAGTAACTACCCTGGCAGGAACCCCTCTTGTTCTCCAAAAACATGTTCATAAACACAAGATACAAGCACTAGAAAACCACAAGTGGGAGACATAAAATGAGACTACACGGTAAGCAAAAAGGAAGAAGCAGACTGAAAGTGTTTCTGGAAATTATAATGCATTTCAATTTGAAATTTAACAATTTCAGATAGTATTAAATATTTTTCAAATCAGCTAATTAATGTTAGTCTAGTTTTGGACTAGAGACAAACTGTTAACAAGTTGATGTCAGGTATGTTTGTTTCTATGAAAATGTTAAATTGCTACTTATGTTGAGGAGGATCAAGGATGGTGTATTTTGTGTTAATAAAGATCTTCATTAATTTTTGTATTTACAAGTTAATAAAATTAATGAATAAAACACTTCATTGTTTTCTTAAGAAAACAATAAAATTCATGCGCAGAATAAAATTATATGAAACTAAATTATTTTAAAAAATTGATATGACTACATTATTTCAAATTGCATCAAATTAATTGAGAATATGGCATCAATTACATAGATTCATAATTATTAGTTAGTTAGCAATAGTTTAAACACAATCATTGAGAATTAAAGAATACTACAGCCATTATGGATTGACTTCAAAAGATAAGAAAAAAATTATTAAAGCAATTTAAAAAAAAAAAAAAAAGAGAAGAGAATATAGTTATGATATTTAACATCCAATTCCAAAACCTCTCCATTATGAAGTATTAAGTATTCAATTAAGTTGCGAATAAATGGATATCATTTGACAAATTATGGATATTATTAACTCCCTATGATTGACGGCGGCTCTAATGAAAAACAAAATACATAAATATATTAAAAAAAAATGTTAATTCAATAAATATTAAAATACACAGGTATTTTATTTTTGTTTTTCTTTTTTAAAAGTTAAAAATATCTGTTTCTTAACCAGCTGTTCCGGAAATATTTTTTTTAAATTTTTTAGACCAGTTATTAAAAATAAAATTATTTTCTTTTATTTTCTTAAATGTCTCCTACTTCAGCACTACCGCCCGAGCATTGCTTATCGTTGTCGTTACCAGTCGTTGAAAAATAAATTTATTTTCTTTTATTTTCTTGAAATCGCCATAATCACAGTCACCGGAAAATAAATTTATTTTCTTTCACTTTCGGGTACCATTCTTCGAGAATAATTTTTTTTTTCAGGCCATCTGATATCGAAAATAAATTTATTTTCTTATCAAATTCAGCTAAATAAATTTATTTTCTTCTATTTCTGCACGCGTTCTTCACCAAAATAACAAAAACATGTACTCAATTTAACAATTCTCTTATTATTTTAACAAATTTAAGTATATATATCAATCAAACCAGAACATAATTAAAATTGTAAGAAAGGAACTATGTAAAATAAAATAAACATAACAAAATAAGATAATTAGAGCGTATTTTATTTTTCCAAAAAAAAAAAAAAAAAAAGTTGTACCAAGTACTTTTTATTATTGATTTTAATTAAACAAAAAGAGTAACGGTGATGTATGAAATTGTGATTGGGAATCTATTAATCAATTTAAAAAAAAAAAGAGAACACAATAAATTACATATCTCTATTGCCTCTCAAATATTCTGTATTGGTTCATGAATATCTAGGATTTATGAATGAGATACTGTTGTAGAAAAATAGTATCAATCTACGGAATTAAGAAAAAAAAATGGAACAACGGTAACAATTGTGAATGAGATACTATTGTAGAAAAACAGTATTAATCTACGGAATTAAGAAAAAAAATGGAGGAGCAACGATAATGATAATTCCGTCAGAAACTTTCTCGTCGGACGGAGATCTTTTGCAGGAACCAAAGAGAATCATACTTTATAGCTGGCCGTCGTGAACAAAGCCGAAGCGTTCCCTCTTTTGATGATTTGCGTGTTACCTAACGGCAAGGGAAGGCTGGCGTGTTTTTAAGGGTAATTTTGATATATATTATTATATGTTTGGGGTTTTAATTTTAGTATTTTTTTTGCAAAGTTTGTCGCATTTGTTTGCCCTTGTTTTTCCTATTTCTATATGTTTAGCTTTTAAAACATAAACAGATGAATTGTATCTTCGAATGTTAAAAGGAAGACAACATATAACAGCTCATTAAAAAGAATCATCACAAAACCGCCACCTGGGCCGAAAATAATTATTTTCACACTACTAAATTACAAATCCCACATAAAACATTAGAGCTACAATCAGGAAATACAAGAACAAATATCAATAGAAAACCTGCGGAATTCAAAATAAATAAAAAGAAAAAAATTCAGTAGAAGTTGGAGGATGGATATTAACATCTGAATGTGAAAAGACGAAGCTCTTTATTGAACAACCTTCAATTTAAATTCCAGAATGCATCAGTTGAAAATATGCACAACTTGTCAACAGGCAGTTACATCATTTTGTATCATACATCCAGTGCTTTTGGAATCATAGGCCTTCTATGATTTCGGCTGATGGGTAGATTAACGTAAACGTCATGAACCTCTTGTTTGAAAACCTCACCTCTATCTCTGTCTATTGCATAGCATATATAAACTGTGTCAATCACATTGTCCAGAACATGAACAAAGAAGCCTAGGATCACTATTAACAGTGCCCATGCAAGAACAGATACGTAGTACGATTCATCTCCAAGCTTGCTCGCGCCTTTTAGGATGGCAAAAACCTATTTAGCATGAAAACAGAATTAGGAAGATGTAAAAAATTAATATAGAAGCTGTTCATTCTTCAGTATCAACTAACTATGGCCTGTCAAGAACTAAACCAAAAAATCAATACCTTAAAATTCATTAGGTAGCTGTCAGAAGTTACTAGTTCTAATCATAAACCCACAACTCATGAATAAATACAGCTTAAAATAACTTCTCACCACAATTCCATATATTGCAGAGAGGACAAATATAACTCCAGCCAACAAACGTGAAGAGACAGTCTCCACAAAAACCGCAGAGAGAAGATTGCGTTTCAAGAGTTCAAATGTCATCCTAGCTGAGGTACAGTAGGCTTCACCAGTTATTGCTGCAAAGTTGATGGTGAACTTGTTAAGAAAATCCACTGCTGACACTAATACATCAACACAACACCGCAACATAAGGTTCACGATGCCGCGAGCTTCTTCTTGTCTTGCACTATCAACGGCAGCACGCACCATACGGACAATACAAATAAGTAGTCCAGATAAGCATACAGTGCCAGAGGAGGGGCCAAACGCATTTCTGCAAGTGTTTAGAACAAAGTACAATTTATGTTTTAAGCTCATAATCCTCTAATTGTATCTTGAAGCTAAAGAAATATCAGTCATAAGAATAACTATAGGTCCAAATTTAATAAGCGATCTTAGCTTTATGGTGTTGAGATGCCACAATCATAAAATAGAAAAGAATTCTGAAAACAGTACCAGTAACAGACAATCCACAAAAACACTTGTATATTGTTCAAAAACACCCTTAAATTTGAAATATCCTCCTATAGAGAGGGTTACATCTTTAGATATTCTTTTCCTTTTGTGTAAAGGATTTTCCATGTTGACAAGTAAAAATATGGTGAGAATGAGATATAAGAAAACTGAGATATCAAACTGACTCCTCAAACTCCTAACATTAGTCTATCTGAATTAATAACTCATATAAATAACTCAAACATTTAAAAGATAAAACCTCCAAATTGATTGAAATATTTATGATTAATTCTTTAATATTTCAATTGGATTTCCAACAAAACGGCAACATTATGTGCTTGGTGTGTGTGTGTGTATATATATACGCACACACAATATAGACATATAGAAAGATGAAAATGCTATTATGTTCAAATAAGAACCTATCAAGTGGTAATGTTCTCCAGGAAGTGGGGTGCTAGAGCACATTCTTAGGCTAGATGAATCTTATGTCAACTTTCACTGCCAATTGCTCACAGTTTGAAAACAGAGAGAGAGAGAAGGGATATAACATTTATCCTCAGACAGAAATTTACTAGAAATAAATTGCCATCATCTAACAGAAAAAGAAAAGATCATCCTATAAACTCTTTGTGATCATTATAGGAAAATATCAAACCACAGTCTCCAAGAATCTACAAACTACAATTCAAGGTATTAAAAATGCATAGGATGAAGGAATTAAGCACTGTATTGCAGAAATATTTAATTGGCAATGTGACCTTGACTCTAGCTACCAATATACAAATCTTGTAAGTTCTTAAAAGTACAAAATCAACAACTACAAAAATG
The DNA here is from genome assembly GCA_948099555.1 of Croton setiger. Lineage (NCBI taxonomy): Eukaryota > Viridiplantae > Streptophyta > Magnoliopsida > Malpighiales > Euphorbiaceae > Croton > Croton setiger. The sequence goes on along the minus strand of CANUEY010485587.1, from coordinate 3,640 downwards.
TCTATTATTGGCTGGTTTTTACATGCATCTGAGTAGGTAAACTTCACAAGCAGAAAAACTTTAAGTAGGAAGTTCTCTCCAAACCACAAGGTTTCAAACTATGCAATATGTATATATTTTATATCATATCGGAGGAATGGAACTGATACTGTCACTCATTATATTATACAATCCACTTAATCTAATTGCATCAAACAGAATTCAGATAAATAATCAAACTCCAATAATTATGAAGCCATATAAGTAAAACAGAGACAGAACTAGAAACTAGAAATCACCTCAATGACGTTCTAATGCTCCGATGAGGAGTTGAATCCTCCTTCGTAAAGTACCACTGCGCAATAGTGCCACTGATCACATAAACCTGAGCTTCTATAATGGTAGTCAAAGACCAAAGCATTGTAAGAATAGCCAATGTGTAGTAAGCAGGAACCCAGCTATCCTGCTTCCATACACAAGTGTACACTCCCTTGGATTCCTTTGGCACAATTTTCCCGTTCAATCTAGCAAAAACTAAGAACAATACAATTGGAGTGTAATACACTACCAAACCAATTGTCAATAACGGTAACGCAACAAATAGCCCCAGATTCCTCGAAAGAGCATCAGAAGCAACTGCAATTATCCTCAAAGTCAACTCAATTCGATGCCTATTAGCCACAAAAATCCAGACAATGATTCCAATGACTAAGAACACAAAACACATCACCAAAATCCTGTATATCAAAGGATACCCATCGCTACAAGAAGAACTGACAGTGCAGGCAACAAACCAGGAGATATTTAGAAAGATAGGAATAACAACAAAAAAGGGAAGTGAGATGTACACAATCTGTTTTGTGTAATACTTGAGTAACAAAAGCAAGAGAAAACAAATGGGAGCACTCAAAAGTAAAGTAATTACAAGGCTCCATATCAAAGCCTTCCAGAAACTGGAATCAGAGGAGCTCAAGAAAATATAATACAATCTATCACTTTCATTTGACAAAGAAGATGAGTCCTTAACACAAGAAGTTAAGTTGGAATCGTAGGTATAAGAGGAAAGAGTGGAGTAATTGGGATTTCTATGAAAGATAGAGAAAATCCCAAAACCGAAAGTGCAAACAACAAAGAGAACAAAGAGAATGAGAAAGGCAACGTCTTTGAAAGGTCTAGGACCATAATTGTACGAGATCTGAAGATACTGTGTAGGGTCGGATTCATCTGGACTGGGGGAGGGGGATTCTTCGATTAGAGGAGGAGGAGGAGGAGGTGAAGGAGGAAAGAAGGGTGATTTAGAGAGGAGAGGTTCTGACGGGGAAGATGAGTCGTAAAGAGAACCGAGTTTATTTGGTTCTTCAGAACTCCCCATTAGAGAGACAGAGAAATCAGTAGCGGTGGCTTACGGTGGAGATAGAGATGAGAGCATGGTATATTGTCGTTGGCATTCGCAGAGCTTTTTTTTTTTTTTTCAAATTCAGTGAAAGTAAGTAGAACCAGCAGTTGACTATTATTTTGTTCCTTTTTTTTTTTCTGAAAATTAAAAATTTGTCTCCGTATTTTATTTTGTTCCTTTTAAACTCTTTTATCCACCGATAATTTTCTCTTTTTTTTTTTAAAAAAAAAAATTAAGTTATAATTTTTATTAATGTTAAATTGCCTTCATCTTCTTTGTTAAACTCGACCTTGCTTTTCCATGGAAATTCAAATTCATACAGGATCCTTTGAGCAAAACATGTTAGAACTTATTTTATCAGATTATGCAATGCCAATAAGAGTTTTGTGTGTTTTAATTTCTTTTAACAAATTGAGCATGGTTATTTGGACTTACATTTGCATTTAGAGTAGTCGAATCTCGAAACTGGAGTTGGTTCAAGATCAATCATTTGCATTTAAAGTAATCGAGTCTCGAAACCTGAGTTGTTCAAGATCAATCAAGTCGTAAAAAGGGCATAAATGAAATAACTTAACAAGATTAAGAGTGCATTATCATATCTAAAAAAAAATAAGGCATTAAAAGGGTAACAAGATAAAGTTAAAGCATTTATATGTAACTAGTTAATAAAGTGACACAAGGTACAACATCCATCACATGATGAACATAAAGGCCATTCATTTTCAAGATTTCCCTAGAATTCTTTAGAGAATAAAAAGGAGATCGGAAATTGAAATGAGACAAGAAGTCTTCTTCTTTCTTCCCTTACCTATCCACTTCCTCTCATCTCCAATAAAGAAAAAGCTTTTATCTCTTCAACAATTTCTTAACTAAACACATCATCAAGCTTCTTCTTTAAGAAAATCAAAACCTATCAATTCATCTTATTTACACATTAGAACTACTAGAAAGGGAAGGGAAAAAAAGAGTAAAGTAAAGGGATTGTCAAAAGTAGAAAGTAAAATAAAGGAGAACAAGAAGAGCTAGAGGAGAATGAAGGAAATAAAGCTCAAATAGATTTGGTACTTTAACTTTGACTACTCTTGAATGTGAAATTGTGTGTGTATTTGATGTATTATAAGTTAATTTATGTTTTATTTGATTAATCATGAGATGAATTTAATTATATGTATGACAATTTGATAATATGGTAATTTTAACAATTTTTGTAAAGCATGAAAAGAAATTAAGTAAGAATTGTTAGGGAATGCATGTTTAATGTGTTTCAAATGATTAAGTGTGCTTATTAGTTTGAATAAGAGATGGGTGTATGTAATTGATGTTCAAGTGATAACTTTTGAAGGTAGCGCACGCTACCTTTAAAAGGTAAAATACGCATTTAAACATGTCTTATTTGATGAGACACGCTTATATTAGTCTTGGCATGCTTGAAAAAGATGCTATAAGGTTTATAAAGAACATAATTGATCAAAATGTATAATGCTTAAGTGAGTATTATATAGAAGTAACGAAAGAGGCATAAAGCACAATAACAAAGATAATTTGAATAAGATAAATAAGATAAGTAAAAGAAATATAAGCAAGAACACTAACTTAACCTTAAAGGTAAAATGATGTAAAGCTAAGGTGTAGAAGTTAAGAGACACATGTAGCTTAGTTATAAACTAAAAACAACACTTAGTTAGGAATGGAAATGAGAAGATAACTAAAAAGATAAGTAACTGACTAACAAGGAAAGGGTTAGGAATTAGATACAAATAACCACCAAGTAGGAAGTAAAGAATAATTAAATGTAAGATATAGGTTAAACCAATTATACCTAAGATAATACATGGCAAAATTATATCAAGAATACACCTAAAGAGCTAGCAAATTTATTAGTTTAAGAGCAAAAATGAACACTTATTAAACAATAACTAAACTTAGACTAGAAGTAGTAAGGGCATAAGGGTAATCAAAGTAATAGAACTAATCAAGAATACATTAATAAGGACCTGAAACAATGACCAACCTAAGAGAAAAAGGAATGCACACAAGATAACTATAAAGTAGGAAGGAACATTAAAGTAAATATTAACGAGAACAAGTATATAATATGTGACATTTTGCCCAAGAGTAAGTATACTGTGACACCCCAAACCAAACCCTACGTCAAATCGACGTCATTTCATGCATTTTATGCATTTTCATCAAAATGCACTATGAAATTATGTGATTAATAAGTTAAATATGAATTATATGAATTACATTTGATGATAAATGATT
>CANUEY010485316.1:0-22136 GCA_948099555.1 Croton setiger | reverse complement strand
TAAGTCTTTTTCTTGTTGCAGAAGCTGTTTGGGGGTCATATTCATATAAGAAGTATCTCACTATTACCCTTTCTGCTAGTGCTATGCCTTACCTTAGTGCAATCCGTTCAGGCACAAGATTAATCCCTTCCCCGCTTAGAGTTATCTAGAATTTGTAGATTTCCGTCAAAGGTATCACAATGTTACAAATTTAAAAAATTTAGGTACCACGAAGTTACAAATTGCACGTTGTTAGAACACTCAAAGTTAGAGTGCCAAGAATGAAAATTAAAGAAAAATTTTGGGGAATTCTAGACTGGACGGTGATTAACCTAATTCCATGAGAAAAGTAAACGTGATAGGCCAACTGCTAAGTGCCCTAAGAATTTTGGATTTCAAATAAGGCCAACAATCAGAAAGAATGTGATTGTGACGACTAAAAATCCAACATACAAATAAAATTTTAAGAATATAAAGTTCAGTGTGAAATAAAGTGTCTTAAAATTTATAAAGTCAAAATGTGATGAATTTAGTTTTGGGGAGCATGTTTAGATAAATGTTTTTCGTGAACAGTAGAAATGGAGTTGGAAATGCCATTATATCCTCAAGATATATATGGATGGATGAAGACGAGAAGGCAAGGTTAGGTGAGGACATTTTGGGACAATCGGTGGCTGAAAGAGACTGCTTTGAGCGGATGACTATGTTTCGCCATGGAAAAAATGGCATCTTTTGCCATGGAATTGGGGATCCCGTTTGACTTTTGAGAAAATATCAACAACTAAACTACTTTTTAATAAATAAAAAAATTAAACTATCAGTTTTTTAGTTTTTCATCAACCCTACCCAACAAATATCAAATCAGTTACCACTCACCATACTCTCATTCAATAAATATCTAAACACGCTTTCTCCTCCCATTTCTCTTCTTATCTGATGCCGACGAAGGTGGAGTAAAACAACGATGATGAAAAATTGCTGACTTATACCCTAACTCTAAAATCCTTGATTATCTTTTTTCTTTTTTTTGGAATTTAAATCAAAATTAGGAATCTTTGATTTTTTTTTAATCAAGTCTAATGGTTTTGTTTGATTTTTAAAATAAAAAATTTAATTTTTTCGTTCTTTAAAATCGAGGAACGGTGTTTGGAGATTTTAGGATTTTGTGGGTTTTTTGATCGATTTATACACCAACGGCAAGGCAAGGGAGGGTTTCAAACCCTCATATGGTGGTCATCGGCGGTAATAAAGGCTGAGGTGGCGATGGCAGTGTTTGGTTGCAACATTTTCAGTTTTAGTTGCGGATAGGATTTGCAATTTTGAGCCTTTTCGACGAGTTTCACCACTGATAAGGGGTGACCGAAAGAGGATGGACTGTGGTGGCCCAACCTAGAGCTTCTGGTTGGGTTTGCTACACGAGAAAGAGGATGATTGGGTAATTTTCAGTTTGGTCCTCCTCATTTTTGGTTGTCTAGAATGGTCCTAAGTGAAGTGCTGCGTTTTAGTTGAAACGATAACATTTTGATGGTGGACAGAGGCGCTTATGTTTATACTTTGTTTATGTTTATGTTTTGTTTATTTCTTGTTTATACTTTGTTTATAAGATATCGGTAAATCCTTACTTCATCTTTATATGTGTTTGTATAGATTTGTTGTTTGATTCAGGAAATTAAATTGGATTTCATACGTATATTGTTTTTTGATGTTTTTTAAGATTCTTAATAGCATGTTTTTGTTTACGTTTTGTTTATTTTTTGTTTTCCTATGTTTATTTTTTGTTTATGTTATTTAAATTTTACGTAAATTCTTAAACTTGAAGTTTTTACTTACAATTTCCAATTGTTTGAGGTGAATATTGGTTTGGTAATATGATGTTCTAATAATTTTTTATTTTTAATTTTTATATTTTTGTTTATGCCTGTAAAAAATGGAAGAATTGTGATTAGTAAATTAAAGAAGAATTTGCAATTTCTACTACATGTTAAAATTGATGAAGCTATACTAATTTTTGTTTACAAATTATTTATAAATTATTTATGTTATGTAATTTTTTTGTTTACAAATTATTTATAAATTATTTATGTTACGTAATTTTACATATACTTCAAATTTCACGTAACTATCAAGTTGTAGTGAAGTAATCTCAATTAGTTTAATTTGTTTATACTTTGTTTATTTTTTATTTTTTGTTTATATTATCTAATTTTTAAATAGATTTCAAATTTCATATAATTAACAAGTTGCAGTGAAAATAATTTCTGTTAGTTAATTTTGAATAAATTTTAACTAATTTTACAAAATTTATGTTTTGTTTATACCATTTAACTTTCTATTATACACATACCTTAAAATAAATTGGTCAAACTATAATTTTGTAAAATATAAGGGTCAAACGGTAGGGGTCAAATTATAATCACTATAAAATATAAGGGTCAATGGCAATTATTATAAATTTTGGGGGACAAACTGTTATTTAATAAAAATATATGGGTTGAACTGTAATTTTCATAAACTACAAGGGCAAACTGTAATGTATATAAAATATAAGGGTATACTTTTATAAACTGTAGGGATCAAATTATAAATTTTTATAAAATATAAGAGTATACTTTTATTTATGAATATTTTAGCATGGAAATATTAAAAAGGGATAGTTTGAGAAGAACTATTTGTTAAAATCATAATATACTAACATGCTAGTTTTTAAGTAACTCTTTTTAATAACTATTAAAAACTGATTGTTTAAAGAATCAGAATCGTGAACTGAACTGGCAGTTCGTCCAAGAATTGTTGGCCAGCGGTTCCACTATGTTTAGGACCGTTAGCTGGCGGTTATGGAATGTGGCAGCCCTAGCTAGGCTCAGCTTGCGGCCCAATTGAAAAGTCTGGCCCAGGTTGGAGAAAGGAAGCAAGCAAGTTCCGAGCTCCTTCCCATCGGATTTGATAGACAGTAGTACTAGTAGTAGTTGATCAATTTTGACTGGTTTAACTTCCAAGGACATACCTAACGAAAATCAAAGCACTCAACCTAGGACAGGACTAGTCGACCAACGATTATCTATGCCTCTATCAAGCACGCACCTTTTCATCATCAAACTACATGAGTATTCCCACTGTTGGCTAACTCGAATCAGATTTGTGCGAACCAACCTCCAGTTCAGTGAAATTCACAGGTAAACCCAACCTCTAAACCAGAAATTAATGAGTATAAATTAACACTATGGATCAACCTAGTGTGATAATTTTGGTCTACAAAACTAAAAGTCTAAAACTTATTGCCAGTCCCAAATAGCATTGCTAAATTAAAAAAAAAAAAAAAGATTAATGGAAAAGGGAAAAGGAGTATGCGTACCACCACCACACTTGGTAGGATATGGGCGATCGGAGCAAAGGCAGGAAAAACTGGAAATCGTGGAGTTGTAACCGCAGATACCACCAGATTTGTCACATCTCTCGCACATTCGATCAAGCATGTAGCCTGCTCTGACTCCTTCTTTCAAAACTTTCTGAAGAGATTCAACCCCTTCCATAAGAATTCCATCAGTAATAGCGTCTGCAGGAAACGGAATCCGCACTATGATTTTACAGTATGTACTGGGGTCCAACCGCTGTTCTCTTAGAAACGCATCAGTTCCGTAAATTGCCGGCTTTTGTTCTCCATTTACAGCACAAGGAAAACTGTATAGATAAGATACTGGCGGTGAGCAATTGTAGGCTAGAGTAAGGTTTTCAACCCCCGGCCCATAATGAAAGAGAGTTTCGTCGCGAGCAGTGACTGGAAGAATCCGAGCGATATTCGCCGGGCAAACATTATCAAATAAATCAGCTCGAACGATTCTCATCATGTTTTGGGTTGTATTGACGAATACTACACGAAAATCTTGATTGCTGATATTTAAAAGGGGAAATTGATCTTCTTCGCACCTCAGCTTAAATCCTAGAGAGCCACTTCCACAGAATTCAGGTCTACCATCGCTCCAGAAAGGATAAGAAAGACCGGGTAAATTCCCGCAAGTGAAGGGTTTGCTGCACTCCGCATAGTATTGATCGGCTTCACAGTAAGATGATGGAACGAGGAACAAGAGAAAGAAGATGGAGAGTACAAGGAACGGGAAGAATAGATGGATATCCATGATTGTGTTTTCCTCAAAGAAAAAGAGGAAGAAGAAGAAGAATATAAAAGAGTAATGGTTGATATGATAAAGACGTGACAAATTTCTATTATTTGACCGTTTGAAGCTGCTAGGAACCTCTCCGGAAGATGCATAAATTTCTAGTCCATTATATAGTCAGTGGCAAAATTGTGAATTTGAAAAAACAAAATTTCTTTCATTGAATATTACAATTTTTCATATTGGAAATGTGAGACACAAGGAAGGACAGTCTGGACTAGTTCAAGGATAGTACAATACGCAGAGGATTCATAATGTTCGTTAGCCAATCTTTTTATATTTCCTAATAAATAATACAAAAATTTGTTTTATAAATCTCTACATGAGCTATGGCTATTCACTATTAGCTTACATGGATAGCTAAATCAAATCGGTACTTTTTCCCTGAAAGAAATAAATATAGAGAATTGTAAAAATTGGCGCACATATTCTAGATTCATATTTTTAATAAACATAATACAATTTGTGTAGTCAAGTATTGAGTTGTCGAATGTATTACTTTTAGGCATATTACAACATGTAGCATCATTTTCATTGCTATTAGTAAATAGTACACCAGATTTGAAATTAGATCAATAACACATTTTTTCTTTTATTGGGAAAATTATATTTGTCTCTGCCTTTTCATATAATTTCCGATTTTATTTTTATATTTTTTGAAATATACATTTTTGGTGCTTTACCATTAAATAATTTTGTTATTCTGTTAATTTTTTGACCATTTCTGTTAAAATTTTGAAAAATTACTGATCTAACCTTATTTACAATATATATTATATATTATTATATTATTTAGTTCAATTAAAAAGAAAGAAAATTAAAAAAAGGAAAAAAAAAAAAAACTCATGTTCTTCCTCCTAAAATCCTATGAACCGTCGCCGCCTTCCACTGTCACCTCCTTCGCTTCCACTACCATCAAACTCAATCTTTCCTTTTTCCAATAGTCTATTAGTTTCTTTGAAATATATGGAGGGAAGCTTCTTTTATCTCCCTAATATTGATCTGGTCTATTTTCAAATATTAAAGAACCCATTTAACAACAACAATAGTTGATTTATTTCTAGAAATCATATAATCCATTTGAAGAAGAACAACAAAATCAAACCCAAAGCACCAAATTCAGAGAATGAATTAAAACCAGAAGGTGGGAATTATATAAAAGAAGTATACATCTTGGCAAGATCAGTTGACTGTGAATAATAACAAGAAAGCTTCTTGGCTTATACGGATATGGTTGGCCTCGATTGAGCGACTTTCTATTTTTTTTTTATATTACTTTAACTAAATAATGTATTAATATATAATTATAAAATATATTATAAATAAGGTTAGACGCGTACTTTTTCAACAGTTTTAATGGAAATTAGAATGATAAAAATTGTTGGACGATAATAAAATATAGAGATAAAAATATTTATTCCAAAAAATAAAGGAATAAAAGCACAAAATACATTATAACTCAAGAATAAAAATATAATTTTTCCTAATTTCAACCTTTCTTAAAATTATTATTATTATTATTATTATTATTATTATTATTATTATAAACAAATCGACGAAACAAGGGAAGAAATCGATGTAAACAAGATCAATCTTGCACCACCGTAACCAGCCAGCTAATGTCTCCAATCGTCAATTTAGGTGAGAGCAAGCTCAATTGGAAGCAAAACCAACTTAAATTGTATAGCTTATTTTTCATTTGTAGACAATCTTTTAAATAATATTGTTTGCATTTAATGTGTATTTTAATAGGGTTCAAATTAAATTGTAACTCTAAAAAAATAATTTATTAAAAGAATTTTATTTTACAACTAGGAATAATTTTATTGATATATTTTATTAACATTTATTTTCTAACTTATAAATAGTTTAAAAATAAGTAGTAAATTTTTTATTTTAAAATAATTTACAAGTATTTGAAATTGGACCAATTCATTTGAAAGACTTCTATACGTTTGCTTATGTATTTTTTTAGTTTTTTAATTATTTCTTAAGTTAATTATGTGCGTTCAAACATTTTTCTAACTTGTTTTATAAATAAATAAATTGAAAAATTTCACTAGAATCAGTTAAAACTAAAACCGGACATATAGTGTAATGAAGAAACACTAGACTAATATGAGTTGGAATATTTATAAGGAAAAATCAACTAAAACCATATTGTAAATCTTATAAATTTTGATAATTGTGTTAGAAGTAAAGTTGGATAAAAAATTAATGAAGAGTCATATCCCAGTTCGAAGGTTATGATAGCTTAAAGTGTTCGAATCTACTAATTGTAATTAATGAGTAAATAATTTTTAGTTTAAATGATTAGAATGATACAACTCTATGTATATTGAAATTAGAGATTTGAATTTTAATGACTTATATAAGTGTTCTAATATTTGTATCCATAAAAGGAGACAACTGTAATTTGAATGTCGCTATCGACCAATTTGGTAAATGGAATAAGAAGGAAGGAAAAATATATTCCTTATCTAACCCTTATCTATCCAAGCTAATTATTAAACTCCACAACCAAAGAGAACAACCTAAACAATTAATTAAACAATGGGCCAAAACTTAAAAAACAAAAAAATAAATCATTTTTTAAAATTAAAATAAAAAATACAATGGTCAATGCTTTTTGGCGGTTTCATAATCTATGGGCTATCGATATTAAAATAACATATAGAATTAGAAAGAGAAGTAAACAAATGAAAATAAGAATATGCAAACGTACCTTTGCAAGTGTTTTGAATAGACCCATCGCTGCATATGCAAAAAAACTGGTATGTACCATTATCATACCCACAAAGTCCACCAGAAGTTTCACATGCTCCACAACCTCTAATGGTGCTCCAATTGAGTAAGAACCCTTCATTCATAGCCCCTCCAAATCCTCCATTCAAACCTCGGCTTAGAATCTCCGATCTCATCACCGCCGTCACCACCTTGTCCTCACACTTCCCGTACCAATCTACATCTCCTCCGGTCATAACAACGTATGACTTTAGCGGATCGTATCTCAAACATGGTATGTCACCGATTGAATCAGAAAAAGGATTTGTGGTGCAATTAAAATAAAAAGTAAGGTTCAAATCTAAATCATTAATGTAATCTACCGGTAGATCCGTAAAAGTAACATTATGACGTGCCCTAGGACACTGTTGACCAGCTGCATCAATATCGACTAAGACTATGGTACTATTTTCGTAATTTATATGTTTAACTTGATAATCATCAAATTGTGTTGTAAGTATAGGCTTTTCATCTGAACAAGAAATACCAAATTCAGGATAACCACATGATTGATTGGTAGGAGTTGTTGTTGCTTCCTTATACCAAAAGGGATATTTGATCTCCACACCATTTCCACAATCGTGCGAAGATGAACATTGCAGCAAAAAATTAACAGAATCATCAGCAAAACTGGTTACAAGGAACAAGGAAAAGAAGAAAAGAAGAAAGAAATGAAGAGAGATTGAGGTTGACATGGTCAAAATTTGGTATGAAATGAAATGGTGTATTACATTTTATATATAAGGAGATTGTGAAGTTGAATGGAATTACATGTCTCCTTTTGGAAACTTGGAATTCTTTATTGTATGATTGACCATATCAACTTGCAAATATTATATATTGTAATGGGTAGCAACAAAAAAGTATTCCCACCACTTGCTTTCAGTATGGAGATATTAAAAAATGAAGAGACGCGTGGCCTCCACACTTTTTAGCATTAAATATTATTTGATTTACTTTCGTGGAAGGTGACGTAAGATCTAAGAGGGAGACAGACTTTCAAAGATGCTTTTTTATTTTTATTGTAAATTTCAAAGATGTTAAAATTATATTTTTTAATAACAAGATTATAATATTAACTCCCAATAATGATAAATACATAAAATAATATTAATATATTCAATAAATATAGATATTTCAGAATCAGTGGATTATAAGTACGAGAAAAAATAAATATCTAATATATAATATAAGAGAGTTTTTGCCCAAAATAATAACAACAACAAAAATCACTTAAATTTATTAATTTTCCTAATTGTATCTTTTATTTTCATAATCTAAAATAAAGTCTACATTTAATTTCAACTTCTACACGTTAAATATTTCAAATCAAATATGTAAATAAATTGAGGGCTGAAAACATTTATTAATTTTATTTCAATAAGTTTAATTCTCTTAAATAATAATAGCAATCAATTCAATTTCCTTAAAAAATATAATTAGCAATGTATTACAATTTTTCTAGAAAGAAAATCATTAACATTATTGAGGTCCCGAATAAATATTATTTTTGAATATATATATATGTATATATAAAACTTATTTTTTACCAATATTATTGTAGAATCAGTTTGAAATTTCAGCTGACAATTCATTGTATTTTTAATGACGAAAATGATATTAGAGTAAGGATATGATTTATGTATCATTTAGGAGAGATGATGGATTTAAATATTTTTGTTGCTCATGTTGTCAATTTTAATCGATTATTACAGAAAATATTTTAAAAGAAGGTTTATGTAGTAAATTTTTTCTAATTCGAGCATTTTCGGATTCTCTTGGTGACAATATAAAATTAGTCATTTGGTATTTTGATATTTTTAATGCTCTAGGAGAAAAAAGCATTGATACAATTAAATACATAATAAGTATATATAATTTTATACAAAAGTTATTGACTCACTAAATAAACTTTCAACCAATATTGCAAAATCACATCTCCAGCCAACATATTGTAGCACAAATAGAGGGACCATGCCAATTCATAGGATTCACAAATATAACAAAAAATAATGTCGGTCACTTTTAAATTTTATGTTCTTAAGGAATATTTTTATTAATTTTAAATTATATTGTTTTCTTAATATTTGATTTCATTTAAATTACATTAATATTTTGATTCATAGTATTTTGTTTCATTTAAATTTTATGACAGTAATAATATTTGTTTCATAATAATAAATTATACTGTACGAAATAAAAATTATACTACTAATGTTTTATATGGGTTAATAAAAATTATACTACTAATGTTATTCTTACACGGCAATCTCTAATATACAGAAGAAAACACAATAATATACAACAATTTCTCTACACATTTTCCCTCAACTTCTAAATTGAACTTTTGTTCAAATTGTATATCAGTAGTTTTTTTTTTTTTAATTAATAAAATAGATTATTTACTAATGCAAGTTGATTAGAATAATATTAATAATCAAACTTGTAATTTGGTTGAATGCATCCAGCAGTCAAGTACTTCTTCAAACGTTAAAAATTCTTAAACCATGTACTAAATGTTCTTTACTACTAGTATGAAACAAAGAAAAAACAGCATCTTCGGGTAAAAAAAATCTACTGTAATTTTCGTACGTTTTATTCTACTCTTTTTTTTCGCGTCATTGATATTTTCGTGTAAAAAATATTATTCTAGTGTAAAAAATATCAATTCTCGTTGATATTATAGTTTAAATACTATTAATTATGTTATTGATAAATGAACTAACTGAAAAAATAACAAAACTTGAAAGACTAAAATATAACTTTATGTTAATATTTATATTTTTCATCTTGTTTCTTTAAATAAATCCTAACAAATTTGGTATAAACATGAAAACGTACGTTGACGGATTTAATTTTCTTTTAGCACGCATTAACTCATTTAATATTTTTGTTATTGATGCTATAGTTAATTTAGATTAACAACAAATTGAATCGACCAATCAATTAACTACAATTTCAGTTCGGTTTGATTTATCGGTTAAAATATATTTTTTACTAGTGTTATTTAGATAATAAATCCACTATTAATCTAAAAATTTGAGCATTGTTCCATTCTCCACTATTATTAACTAAGAATCTTATAATTTGACTTATATCTTTAGGCTCATTAAATCTGTCTAAAATGCTATCATAAGTCATTTTTTTACAGTTTTTTCAGTTTTACTACTTGTAATTCTCTACAAATCTATTTATGAGTTTTTTAAACTCTATAAAATAGAAAGTGACTAAAATCTGAAATTCATTGGGAAATTATGTTAGACTAGGTGTATCTATTTCCTGCATCTTGGCCTTAAAGAGTTAGAATAATGTGTACTTGGTTGGAAAGTTGGTGTAGGTTAAAATGATTTAGCTAAACTAATACAAAAATTTTGATTAAAATTCTCTAAAAATTAAAAGAAGATAAACTTATACCTATAACAAATCCAAATTTCAATTATTAGAATTCTTTCTTTAAAAAATCCTATACCATTTGCTTATGCTTAAAAGATGCTATACTGAAGTCATAATTAGTTAGTAATTTACAAGAAAGTTGGATATTCAGAAAAATATAAAACAAAGAAAAGTATACCTTTTTTTGGGTATTCTCTTTTGTTTTGTAAGATTTAGTGGGTGCGACGTAATGAAAAATCCTAGAAATGATACCTCTTCACAAAATTTCCTTGTTTTCATCTACTGTTGATGGCCTTTTGTGGGGATTTTCTTCTTTTTTTAGATCTACAAACTGTTCTTGATGTTCTAACTTTCTAGGTTTGTAGCTCTCATTTTCTTTCTTTCTTCCTCCTTAAAGCTCACAAGTTATTCATCTTTTAGAATACGCTGGAGATAATATTCAGATCTAGTGAGTTTCGTAGTGTTTTCTTTTCTTTATTGTTTAGTAATAACAAATCTGGGGTTATTTCTAAATCTATTTACTAAAATGGTGTTGCATTCGAGGATATTTTACAATCATATCTGCACTAAATCTTTATTTATTGGAAGATGAATTATTCGTTATAATATTTGTCACACCCTTCAATCATAAGGGAATTTACTAGTATTAAAGAAATTGATTGGTTTCCGTACAATTTCTACATTGTCATTATAAATATAAAATTCAAAATAATATATGATACTGAATAACACTAAATCCTCGTCTAATTTAATGAGGATTTGGTTATACAAAATTTATTGAATTTATTAGAAAAATGTTAAATGTATGTATATTAAAATCCTCTTTCTGTTTTGTGTGGTAGATGGGGATTATATGTATCATCATCAAGTACTAAATCATCTTCATCAAATGAGGATTCAAGATTTTTTTAAATTATCCTTCCCAAAATTAATTTCTGTACATATCAAATATTATTGTAATTGACATTTAGGATTTAGTACATTTTGTTGAATAGTTTTTCACACAAAATTGTCTTTGCATGGATCACCATTTATATCTAAAAATAATGAATTGACTGCTCAAACAGAATATCTCATTCTTAGTTCACTTCTTCTTCTTTCTCATCTTCATCTTCTTAACAAGAATGTGGTAACAACTAAATCCTATCCGATACACCTTCATTTTGTGTTCATATTCTTAATTCATTGCTCACTATATTCAAACATTTCTATAAATAAATCCTCTTTCACCTACTTCTCATATTCACTCTATTTTTTGTTTTTATTGATCATGGTAGAATGATAAAGATTCGCACGTACAAAATTTGCATGGAAATAACTTATTTTAACTTTATTAATCAATTGTTTAATCAATTGTCTTATGATTGATTGAGGTCACAAATGCGGCATATGAAAATTTACTGCATTCTTGTTTACAAACAATCTTCGGAAAAAAATTATAAAAGCACAATTTCATATTCCAAATCCAATATTGGAAATGATACCAACTTGGTAAATACTTCTAGAAAAAACACCAAAATTGCATATTACACCCTTTTTCTTTGGTTTCCTATTTCACAATAAATTCAAAGTAACCACTCTTCTTTACAATAAATAATTTATGTGTAATTGATTTTATTTTTCAATTCATAGAAATAATATATATTTTTTTTCTCTTTCATTTTTTTATATTTATTTTACTGTAACTCAACTCAAATAGGAAGGATCTTAGATCATTAAACAGGGAGCAAATGTAAATTTGCATAGCTTAAACAATTTGCAATTAGCAGGTTTGACACTAAAGTGAAAAAGTTTAAAAGTCGAAGAACAAAATTGAAAATTTTTAAAAGAATTGAGGGATACGTATAAATTCAATTTTACTTTTTATTTTATTTTATTTTTAAAAACGAACACACAACAGAATTAAAAGAAAAAAGGTTCTCATTAAATTTTGATAGTATTTTCAACCATTTTGTTAAAAAAAAAAGAAAAACGAATATTGTACATATTTGTACGAAACATGTATAATAACATAATACTTGTATAATACGTATATAATAGTGGTACAACAATTAACAATAAATTTTAATTTTTTATATTCTACAAAAAATTATACAATCGTTATATGTATTTTTTTATTTTATTATGACAATTTTTTATTAAATAGATTAATTAAGTGTATTTTTTTTAAAATAAATTAATCAAGTATTTATTTTTCTTTAAATTATTATTTTAATTTTTTTTAGAATGAAATTATTTTTCTAATTATTAATTGTTTAAACCATTTCTCCAATACCCCAAATTTACAATTAAGCCCATCTAATTAATTGGCAAAGCATACATGAACTAGAAGAGCATAAAAAGGAATGAGAATTTTTTATCTTTGCAAAGAAAAAAGAGAATGCGATGTTGCTCCTCCTCATGGGATTTTTTCATTTTTCTTTTTGTTCTTTTTTGAAAAAGGGAAAAAAAAATCAGCCAATCAGTTATAAAACTCGCCGTTTTAAAAAAAAATTTGAAAGTGGGTCCCACTATACTGGCCAATTAAATCAGAAAACGCATTGCATTGAACACAATATCCTCTCAATAATTAATCGGCGAGCACAGAAATTAAATTAAATAAATTAATTCCAAAAGAAACTTAAAATAAAAAACAAAAAACAAAATCGCAAACTAGCCGTTAAGAGTTCAATTCAAATGGCATTGGTCACAACTCACAAACGTCCATTTCATATAGAGAAGACAGCACAAACACAGCACATTACTCTACTTGGAGCCCCGCACCGCATCACAACTCTCTCTATCTCTAACGCTTCTTTCTTCTCTATTTGATTCTGTGTAGCCTCTTTCACGACTTTGTTTTGCAGATCTGCAGATAGATTTTCGTTTCGGCCTAAATTTTTGTAAGTTTTGTTTCCTTTTCTGTTTTAGTTAAATTTCTTTCCTTATATTTGGAGCTTAAATTGGTTAAAAATTGAATCAAACTCTGTTTTTCATTTACTTTCCTTATATGATAAGGTTAGATTACTGTGGAAACTGAAAATGGAATGTGTGTGCATGTCTTAGTAGATAATGCAAAAATTGATTTATTTATTTGTTTTGCCTTTAATGGATCAGGTAGACCTGATTTTTACTCTTCTATATTTGAGCTTCTTTATTGATTTAAATTAGATCGAGGGTTGATGGAATCGATATATTTGAAGAACTGAAAATGGCTGCTCGATCTCGATCATTAATTGGGCTATTTTTCTGTTTGCAAATCTACAATTTAGCTTTCTATTTTCTCAGGAAAATCGGGACACTCTTCCTAAATATTCCTTTCTTAATTATCGATTTTCTGGAAAAGAAATCTACCAATGGTTCACTATGCTTGTATTTGAAATTGAAGAAAAGAGTAGAAACGCCATTGTTATACTTAACTAATGCAATTAGTCATGCCAAGCGATAACTGAAAATTTGTTGTTGATGCTGTATTTTTCTTAATCGCCACTGAAATTTTAATATGAATGAACTTCGCTGGTAACTACGGTGTACTGATTCATTTTTTATAAGAAAAATATTTCGTTTTGATTTCAAATTTCTATGTAAAACTATAGCTGCTATGGTATGGTTTGTTAAACATTTGTTGATTCTTTCCATTTCTGGAGAAAATATAGAGTTGATTATTTATTTTGGAAGAATTTTTAGTTATATACCATTTGTTAATGCCTTTTTTTTCCCGAAAATTCTGGATTTGGCAGGCACTGATATTTGAGCAATATCAATATACCAAGAAGGTCGAGAAATAAATTTTATAGCCTCTCCAGCGAGAGGCTGAATTCTCCGTGCTTCCATTTGCTCCCTTCTATATTCAGTTAGAGACGAGTGTAAATTTAAGTACAGAGATGACAGTCAGAACCCCAGGAACACCTGCTTCTAAGTATGACAGAACTCCAGCAACAACTCCTGGAGGTCCTAAATCAAAGGAAGAGAAAATCGTAGTTACAGTCAGATTAAGACCTCTAAACAAAAAGGAGCAGTTAGCCAAAGACCAAGTAGCATGGGAGTGTATTGATGATCACACCATAGTATTCAAGCCACCAATTCAGGACCGTACAATTCAATCAAATCCTTTTACTTTTGGTAATTTATCATAACATTGTCCTTTTTAGTTTACAATAATGTTGGAAGAATTATAGGATGCATATCTTCTATGTTTCTCCAATCATAATTTTAATAATACAATTGAAGTTTTTTGTGCTTTCAGATAAGGTTTTTGGCCCCGATTGTTTAACAGAAGCTGTATATGAAGATGGAGTAAAGAATGTTGCTTTGTCTTCTTTGATGGGCATTAATGGTAAAGGATATAAGCTTTGTGTCTGTATATATTGGTTTTCCAGCTGATATCATTTGTTTTAATCATTTATAATTGCTCAATATTACATATTTGAAATACAGCAACCATATTTGCGTATGGGCAAACTAGCAGTGGGAAGACATATACTATGAGAGGAATAACGGAGAAAGCTGTTAATGACATATACAATCATATACTGAATGTAAGCTTTAACAGGATTATTATTCATCCTGTGATATCATTTGTAAATTCTGATTCAAACTTTAGGGTCTGCTTTTTACTTGTTTCAATTAAGCATAATTTTAAGGCCTTTGTTTTTGAATTGATATTTCATTTTTGGCCGGCTGCAGACTCCCGAGAGAAATTTTACAATTAAGATTTCTGGACTAGAAATATATAATGAAAATGTTAGGGACCTTCTTAATTCAGAATCTGGTCGAAATCTCAAGCTTCTAGATGATCCAGAGGTACTTTCTATTGAGTGCTTAAGTGCTGATTTCCTGTACTTTTCTGATATATTCTCTCTCATAACTAGAGTTATTTTCTTGTATTCCTACCTGTAGAAAGGCACTGTGGTTGAGAAGTTGGTAGAAGAAACAGCAAGTAATGATCAGCACTTAAGGCATCTGATTAGTATTTGTGAAGGTAATCTAATGAATTCCTTTATTTATGCTAGCTTGCTTAGTTTTACCAATGCAAGTTGATTCACTTACCAATATTTGTATTGTAGCACAAAGGCAAGTTGGTGAAACTGCCCTTAATGACACCAGTTCACGATCTCACCAAATTATAAGGCTGGTAAGAATTCATTCACAGATCATACTTGTATTGCTGTATTTTATAGTGAAAAATAGTATCTGAATAAGCATTTTTCTTGTGGCCGTAGACAATTGAGAGCACTCTTCGTGAAAATTCAGATTGTGTGAGATCTTTCGTGGCAAGCCTGGTATAAAATTATTCACTGCTTAATTTTACAAACACTAACATGCTGATAATATCTCTGAGGATCCTTCCATGACTTGCAGAATTTTGTAGACCTAGCTGGAAGTGAAAGAGCCTCACAGACCCATGCAGATGGTGCCAGGCTTAGAGAAGGTTGCCACATTAATCTTAGTTTGATGACTCTGACCACAGTGATAAGAAAACTCAGGTGATAGCTTAATCTACTTCTGCTTTTTGAGGAACTACTATGAACCTCTATATGATTATTATGATATAATTCATGACTCAGAGTTATTGGATCAGTATTATCAGACTAAGTTCAATTTGCCAAATAATTAAAGTAATAATGCTTCCAGTTTTCTTTTTATCCTTGTCAACATTTGTAATCATCTTTCCATTTGCAGTGTTGGGAAAAGAAGTGGTCATATTCCCTACCGGGATTCAAAGCTTACTCGCATCTTGCAGCATTCACTTGGTGGAAACGCTCGTACTGCTATCATATGTAATCTAAGTCCAGCACTCAGTCATGTTGAGCAATCTAGAAATACTCTTTTCTTTGCCACACGAGCAAAAGAAGTCACTAACAATGCTCATGTCAACATGGTACTTATTCTTTGTTCCTCGGTTTAATTTATTACTGCTTCAACAACAAAAATTCTGAACTCCTTTTTCTGTCTTCATTTTTACACAAATAATTAAAGGTTGTATCGGACAAGCAACTGGTAAGACATCTACAAAAGGAAGTAGCCAGGCTGGAAGCAGAGCTGCGCACTCCTGAACCTTCAAAGGAGAAAGACTGGAAAATTCAGCAGGTGATTTGCCATTAACAAAAGTTTGTTGAAATTTGTGAACATTGTATGAAGCTGCCCTATTTAACTTCACTGTATTCTTCTGTCTAGATGGAAATGGAAATTGAAGAATTGAGACGTCAGAGAGATATGGCACAATCTCAAGTGGATGAGTTAAAGAGAAAGCTTGAAGAGGACCAACAACAGGTATGCCTCCTTTCCTACCTTTTCTCTCTTTGTTGTCTGCCTCATCTATGCTTAATTCTCAACTTGTAACTACAATTTAGGCACCCACATTGGAATCACCACGTCCATCTGTGAAGAAGTGTCTCTCCTATTCTGATGCATTGTTGCCAAAAATTGACAACAAGGAGTTAAGCCGCGGTGATAAAACACGAAAAACTTTGCTGAGGCAGTCTATGATGAGACAATCATCAGCTGCACCTTTTACTCTAATGCATGAAATACGCAAACTTGAACACCTTCAGGAGCAACTTGGAGAAGAAGCTAATAGAGCTTTAGAAGTACTGCAGAAGGAGGTTGCATGTCATAGACTAGGTAACCAAGATGCAGCAGAGACAATTGCTAAACTGCAAGCAGAAATAAGAGAAATGCGATCCATTCCTCCAGTTTCTAAAGAAATGGAAATTGGATGCGTTGTGGCTCCTAACAAAAGTGTTAGTGCCAACCTCAAAGACGAGATAACAAGACTTCATTCACAAGGCAGTACCATTGCAAATCTTGAAGAGCAATTGGAAAATGTGCAGAAGTCCATAGACAAATTGGTAATGTCTCTTCCAAGCAATAATCCACAATCAATGTGTGAAGTAACATCCAAAGCTAAAACTCATCAGAAGAAGAAAAAGATACTTCCTTTGGCCTCAAGCAATGGTGTAAACAGGCAAAACTTTATAAGATATCCTTGCTCACCTCTATCAACTTCTAAGCAAATTCTGGAAAATGACATTGAGAATAGAGCACCAGAGAATGAAGACACTGTTTCCTGTGAGACTCAGTCGGAGTGTGAGAAAGAGACTCTAATAAAGAATGAAGAAGGCGGAGATGTCTCATCAAAGGAAGGCACTCCACCAGGCTATCGACGTTCTAGTTCAGTTAATATGAAGAAAATGCAAAAGATGTTTCAAAATGCAGCCGAAGAGAATGTAAGAAGCATAAGAGCATATGTCACAGAACTGAAGGAACGTGTTGCAAAACTGCAATACCAAAAGCAGCTGCTGGTTTGCCAGGTATTTATTATAGATTACTTGTCAGCATTTTACATTTCCATGTATATATTTCAGCACAAATGTTCCGATTCACATTCACATAACATCTGTATTTGACATCTATTTAGGTTCTTGAGCTTGAAGCAAATGAAGCAGCTGGGTATAACATTGAAGATGAAGATAACATAAATGAGCCAGAAGAGCCTCAAGTTTCCTGGCAAGTAACTTTCAAGGAGCAAAGGCAGCAGATAATTGAATTATGGGATGTGTGCTATGTATCCATCATACACAGGACACAGTTTTATTTGCTGTTTAAAGGGGATCCAGCTGATCAAATATACATGGAAGTAGAGCTTAGGCGTTTGACTTGGCTGCAGGAACATTTGGCAGAAATTGGCAATGCAAGTCCAGCTTACACTGGAGACGAGCCTACAGTTTCTTTATCATCAAGGTACCCTAAAGACACTTTTTGCTGAATTACTGAATATTATTGTTACAGTATATCCAGTCTTAGCAGAGCAAATTTTATTTATATATTCCATATTTGAGAAGTATAAGCAAAAAATCTGTATTATGAACCCCAGTAGTAATTTTTATTTTTTTATTTATATGAAATATGGATTTTGCAGTATTAGAGCACTGAAACGTGAAAGGGAGTTCCTAGCGAAGAGATTAACCTCACGTTTAACAGTGGAAGAAAGAGAGTTATTGTACATGAAGTGGGATGTACCATTGGAGGGAAAGCAGAGGAGGCTGCAGTTCGTAAGCAAACTATGGACAAATCCTAATGATGCAAGGCATGTAGAAGAGAGTGCAGAAATAGTGGCAAAGCTTGTTGGGTTCTGTGAAGGAGGCAACATGTCAAAGGAGATGTTTGAATTAAATTTTGCAGTGCCAACAGATAAGAGACCATGGATTATGGGGTGGAACCCAATTTCAAACCTTCTGCATTTGTAGAAGCTTCTACCTTTTTCGTTTGTAAGTATTTATTTGTTTATGTAAATGAATTTTGGGGTTTTTTCTCCGATCATTGTTTGATTAATTATTACAGCTAAGCTTTGTTGTGACTGATTATGCACACTCTGCATCAAGTAAGGGAATTTGTTTGGATATTATTATATATCTTCACATTTCAACAAAAAGAAAGAAGAGTTGATTCTTTTTAGATATATATTTTATTTTTGGAATTGAGGGTGGCTGACCTTAAAATCGCATTCTTTTTGCTGAACAATGAGGAGAGTTGGCTGTAGAAATTTCATTGCCACTATCCACACAATTTGTTCAGGAAGGCTATAAAATTTATGATCACAAGAGAAAAGAAGCAAAATCTTATGTCGTTGGAGTTAAATTTATTCAAATTTTGATTAATTAAATAATTGAAAGCCTCATTAGTACTCAACTACTTAAGTATTACTCAGACAAAGCATCCAAAAAGCAACAAACTTATATCATATATTTATTTGCTCAAACATCTATTCAATTACAACTCCACAGTATGTCACGTCTATGAAGAATTTAACTTCAAGCATTAACTTTAAAAGTAAAAATATAAATGAATGAATCTCGAAAATATATTATAAGATAAAAAAAAAAAAAGCTGAGTTATCCATTTTATGAGTTCCGTTTTCCTATTCCAATCACATTTACGTTTTTCATTTTCGTGTTTCATTATAAACTCTCGTCGTCTAAGTTGCTGCCGCCGGGGTATATTTATATTTGCGGCGCAAGGGTTTCAGTAGTATAGCTTTCTCTGGTTCTAGTGGTTCTTCTGCTTTCTAATCCAAACAACGTAAGGTATGTACGTCTAGAGCTAAAACCCAATTCTACTCCTTTATTTCACTTGCCTTTACTTTTAGTGTTAGAAAAATCATATAAATATAAACACAATCAGAATATAATTAAGTAGAGATTACAATCAAAATGTAGTAAGGAAATTAAATCAGAATGTAATCACTAGAATAATGAACAACATATTACCATTAACTAAGAATTTACAAGGAATAAAATTAAGCTCGGTCAAGAGACTTGGATTTTTCCCCGAGCTCATCACATATAAAAAACTTACCCTTATTGCATATGAGGTAAGCTCATCCACCACAGAAACTATAACATCTCTCTTATACCTTACGTTATAAAACATGCAATTTTTTTTTATAACATTTTAACTCATTCATTTTAACCTAAGTCAAATTCAATCATTAACTGAACATATAACAGAAGCATAAACTAAAACTCATACATAACATATTACAAACTCATAATTACATATACTTATCCAAAAACTCTATTAACATATCATGTTAATAATATACATATACCAAAACATATATTTATGCTATACAAAATATAGCATAAAGCAGAAACTATATGCAGCAGATACAGATGTCGTGGTGTGAGAGAAAAGCCTAGACTTCAGCTGTGCCGACCTGAGCATAAATTAGTAAAGTCTCAGTACTTCACTCAAACAGTAGACCTGAAAACACATTGTGCGATTTGGGTGAGTCGCATACTCAGCATGTGCTAAGCAAAACAATAACAGTCAATAAGTAAGGCAGTTAATCATAACATAACAAAAACTGCATAATTTCAAGTCATTTCCATCATATATAAGCAAGACAATATCATATAATGCATAATGACATGTCTTTTATTTTTCTTTAGTTGTGATTTATCGACCAAGCGTTATCCTGGGAATTTCACGGCATATCAGTAACCATAGCTGGCCAGCAAACCTGTAAGACCGGAATATCGTCGGTCAAAAGGGATCCGAGGATCAACCTTTATTATGCAGTGTACATCAGATAATTCTGCAGCGTATAGGACTCGTAGGTCTTTTTATGACATATAAGACCAGTAGGTCTTTCGTCAAATCATAAAGAAAACCATAGGTTTTTTTCGTGAAATCTGCAAACACTGGATACGATAATCACAACGGCCATATATAAGTCCTATGGAAATGCATTTATAAAACATATTTTTCATATCGTCATGCTTCATATAATCATGTGACTGGGTTTCAGTACCGGTTAAAACAACATATATATCTCTATAATCAGATCAAATAACTCAACTGGTCGGATTTCAGTACCGACTCAGGAACCACAAACATCGCAAGTCATATAACAGATATTTCCAATTGACCGGGCTTTAGTACCGGCCCAAATAGTTCAACATAAGCATATAACAGCACTCTCATATGTCACAGATGACCGGGCTTCAGTACCAGTCCAAACAGTTCAATATAACATACTTGACAATTTCATAAAGTCTAAATCAGACATATAAGTAAGTGAGTTTAGCACTTACCTCACTACTGTGAACTCGGGTGGCCCTCGGGTTGCTTACCCCGCGCCGCTCGAGAACTCGGTGCCCCTATAATGCATAACATAGCAATGATGTTCAAATAACCAAATCAGAAATCCATATATGTTATGATGCATGATTTCATAATTAATCTCTAAGTTAAAAGAGTTTAAAATTAATCCGTATAATTTTCTGTGAATTTAAACTCAATCCGTAAAATTTTCCTATTTAAAACCAATTTATAACATATTAAAAATAACGAGTAATTACTTTTGGGTTTCTGAGGTTTGGCCTAACATACTCGTAGGTCCTTCTATTTTGGAAATTGTATCAACGGGTCCCTAACTTTTGAAAAAATAGACTCTTAGGTCCTTCAGTCCACTTTGGTCGTTAGTCAACGAAAGAGTCAACGTTTTTTTTTTTTTCAAAATGACAAAACTACCATTTGGTTTAATTGACTCGAACCATAGTTTATTTGAATCAGACCATTCTAATTATTAAATCAAACCTGTGGGCCCCATTCACTATAAAAATAAAAACAATCCAAAGCAAAGCTCGAATCTAAGACTTTCAAGATGTTTGGCTACATGTTAACCAACTGCACCACAACACCTTTAGTTTGTTAAACTGACATGATAATAATTTATTGTGTAAAGCACAACGATTCACCTTTTATCCCTATAGCAATTAACTATTATTTTAATTAAAATTTTATTAAATAATTACATATTTATTTTTTTATCATCCTAGACAAGTCTAAAAGTTAGACCCTAAAGTTTAACTTTTCCGAAAAATTAAAAAGAGTTTACAGAAAATTTAGTGTTTGTTTGGAGAAATTAATAAAAATTAAAAAACTCATATTTTTTATTTGGAGAAATTAACAAAAATTAGAAAACTCATATTTCTAATTCAAAAAAAATGAAATATTTATTGTGGGACCCGATGATACAATTTCCATAATAGAGCAATCCTAGAGTACATTTGGCCAAATCTCAGGGACCCTCAATGATACAATTTCCAAAATAGAGGGACCCTAGAGTACATTAAACCAAACCTCAGGGACACAAAAATAATTACCCCTAAAAAATATGAGTTTTCTAATTTTTGTTAATTTGTCCAAATAAAAAATATGAGTTTTATAATTTTTGTTAATTTCTCCAAATAAAAAATATGAGTTTTCTAATTTTTGTTAATTTCTCCAAATAAACACTAAATTTTCTGTAAACTCTTTTTA
>CANUEY010485156.1:0-18042 GCA_948099555.1 Croton setiger | reverse complement strand
GGAGAGAAGTTCAAGAGGGCTTTTGCATCCCTAGTTGATAAGATAAGAGTTTTCTTCTTTGCGCAGGAATTGGATTGGATAAAGCGTAAACTCTGGAGGCGTAACCACCGAGGGTTAGGTTCGTAGCAACTACATTCGTTTGCCAGGTACAAACAAAGGTCTGGTTTAGACTACAAATAAAAGGCTTCGGGCCTATCTAACTTACTGTTAGCTAGCTTTGCCACAGCAGTACTCCTACTTCCAGAAAGATTTTAAACAGCAACAAACTAGTGGCACAGTGAAAACCCCGATGAGGGTAAAAGAAGACCACCGTCTCTTTACCTGTCTACGTTACGGTCGAAAGGGACACCCTTATGAATGAATGAAACCCTGTTCTGCTCGGAACCCAGGTTGGTACCTTCTTTTGAAGAGCCTTATTCGGCTGAATCAGCAGATTGGAAAGGTGGGGATCCAGCTGTTGTATCGGACAAGGATCGAAAAAGGCTGGCTGGCTTGGATTGTCTCGGGCTGTTAAGAATGATATAATTCTAGAGGCGGGGGGCGGAGCGGAGACTTTACATTCTTCTGTTTACGAAGGTGGTATGCCAGGATGATCTACTATTTGCATAGTTGGAGTGGAACGAAAGATGCGAGGATTGGGGAGGAGCACCCACCTCTTAACGGGCGGCAGGGTGGACATAGATATGCAAGATCGTCTTACCTTACAAGGAGAGGACAGAATTGGTTAAGCCGTAAACCAAGGCTTTACTAAAGGGCTGGACTTCCAGGAGTTAAAGACTCTGGTTTGATAGAACGTGGCATTTTCGCCTTTCTCCATTCCAGGTATATTTCTCTGCTCTACTTTGAAAGTAGGATCAAATGTGGGAAAGGAAAATGGTAGTGTGATCTCACTCTGGCAGAATCAATCTAATGTGTCACAAAGTGGGAAAGCCTACGGTACCGTATACTTAGGAGTTCCAAAGACGACACTGCACTACATCAATCTCAAGGCGAACCACCGATTCCGGTAAAGTAAAGGAAAGAGATTGATACTTATATTGATACCGAGCTGGAAGAGCACTGGATAGAGACTAAAGGGTCTCATCCCTGCTTCAACCAGAGATAGGGAGACGGCATCGTAGCATGAAATGAGCCAAGGCCAAGTGCTCTCCTTGTCTGCTGCTCCTCTTCTTCCAAAGCATTGAATAAATGAAGAGAGTGACCCTAGAAGAGGAGGCAACCTCTGACATTTTACTCATACTTGACTCTCAACTCTGAGAATCTCAACTTATATCAGAGCAGGGAAAGAAGAGATGCTGGTAATTATATACGTAGTAATGAATGCCCGACCTCTCTAGTGGAGAAATCCTATGGTTAGGAACGTGACACATCAATCTTTTGTACCGAAGTAAGGTTGACTGCGGACGATAGTTGTACGTCCGCCAGCAGTCAAGATTGAGAAATTGTACAGATCTAATTCGACGACTCACGTTTTCATTGGTAACTAATCACCTTTGGGCAGAAGCATGGTAACAAAAAGAAGAACGTCAGCCTTGAGGGTCTTCTAACCGATGGTAGAGGACTGGCAATTGAATCAATAACCGTAGTTGCTAGACTAGCAGCTAAATTAGCTGTGACAGTCTCTGTTGGTGCGTCCTATATGTTTGATCTTAATGCTTGTTTGGAGAGCGCAAATCCTTACGCGGTAAATCAATAGCATTGGATTAAGTTGCTTTCCTTCTTTCTTACTTTCATGGGTTGGCCTCTTTCCGAGCTATAGCAAAGAGCGATTCAAGCGCGTCACGCATGACCTTGGCACCCATCTTGTTGTTGTTAAGCGTATTTTAGAGTATGTTCCTGACACACTTCATCATAGTCTCTTTACTACTCCACTCCTTCATCTCATTTCACCCTTACTCCATATTCGGATGCAGATTGGGGGAGAAAGACTCTGATTGGGAAAGGGAAAAAGTAGTAGTAGTATAGTCGGTAGTCACTACTTACTGCTCCTCAACAACAAGGTCCTAGATGGTGGCAATCTCTACTTACTGCTCCTCAACAACAAGGTCCTAGATATTGGCAGTCACAACTTACAGTACCACAACAACACGTGGAGATTCCTAACGTACCAAGTGCATCCAGCAGGAATCGAACCTACGAATTTGCCCCTTTTTTTGCCATAAGAAGTTTATTATATCAATGAAGTCAGGTTTGGTGTCTTTTGCTGCCTCTGTTGTTTAAAGCTCCCTTACCTTATACCAGGGATTCATTAGATCATCAGATGGTAGATCCCATAACACGCAATCTGTGTTGAATATGCTGGTTCCGTTCCTAATCTCCTTTCCACACTCGGTCTCTCCCTTTTCATCATCTAGTTTTTCAAGGATCCGACCCCCCTTTCTTCTTGCTTTAGGTGAATTACTACCGGTGCTTGACGAAATAAGCGGTGTGCTTGTCCAATAGGGGGACTTGCTCTGCTCTCATCCACTGAGATAGAGCTTACCTTTGAGGCATGCCTGAGAGCAAAGACAGATGCACTCTCTTCCGAAGCGGATTCCGCGCTTATACCTTCTCCGGAGACAGCTGACTCGGACTCCGTTCCTGCCTTCTGACTTTCAATAACCATGCGCGTACTTTAATTAGGAATGCACCAAAGAGTTACCTTAGGATAGAGAAATTGAAGCCAGGGTCTTCTATAAATAATAAGTATTTCACCTAGGTGACTCGTTCACCTATCACGAATAAATAGGTGGGTGGCTGCGTAATAGAATAGAACCTGCTGAAACTACCTCATCCAGGGAAGCTGCCCGGATTTCCTTAAGTTAAGTCTTTTTCTGAGCTGTCTTACTTAAGGTGTTACCAGTCTTTACCCTCTTTGTATGGCGCTAAAGCGACTAGTCTATGACCCAATTCCGGATGGCGTCTCAGGGTCCCTGCTCACCTATCCTATTTATTGGAGGTAGCAGCCACAACTGAACGCTTTCAAGCACAGTTTCATTACGTGATATTGAGTTCTTTCAGCTCTAACAGAGCTAAGACTTCGGTTTCATCAATCCAATAGTTTCGCTATAGCGACTACGTACCTCGGGC
Source organism: Croton setiger (assembly GCA_948099555.1). Lineage (NCBI taxonomy): Eukaryota > Viridiplantae > Streptophyta > Magnoliopsida > Malpighiales > Euphorbiaceae > Croton > Croton setiger. Next base: position 14,973 of record CANUEY010485156.1, on the reverse strand, counting down.
GCACGGACCATTCTCTCTGAGCAACTACCCGAAAACTGGAACACAGGATAATTAGTGGCAGAAGGAAGAAGCAAGGAAAGAATTATTATACCACCAATCCCACGGAGAGCGGTAATAAAAGAGAGAGGCTTTCGAAGAGTAGCCTTTTATGCTTTACTTTGACTCTATCTCGCTATTCAATACAATAGGAAGGTGACAGTTCTAGATCCGCCTTTGTTGAAGAAGGGCGAAACAACAGAGTAGCGGTCGGTGTGAACTCGTCTCTATGGGGGGATTTACCTTGGTTTCGGTTGATGACTTTTCTCATATCTCCGGATCCGGATCTTCTGATGCCAGCGAGCTCGTCCCTCTAGCAAGGAGTTACTTGACTTCTCCCATTGAGAAAATGAATGAAGGAAGGAACTAGCTCTCAAGAGGGTGACTACATTGAGTGTCATATCAAATAATATAAGACTAAGCCGACCATTTGCTGCTTGAGAAGAAGCTATGGGACTTGACTTGAAGGGATAGAATAGGCGAAGTAATCTGCTGCTATTGCCGTTGAAAGAATAAGCGATGTAATCTTCTCCGCTGAAGAAGAAAAATTCTCTTGCAACTATAGGACCTTAGAAGGCAGCTTTTCCTCGGGGGATTGGGCATGGGGCACCAAAGCCTTAAGATTAGTTTGATTCCACTAACTTTCTTTCCTCAAGGAGTGAAAGAGAACATAGGGCTATAGTTAATTAAATAAATACATGAATTAGATCCGGGAACACAAACTAGAAGTCTTCTCAGTACGGGCCGGTACCAAAAGAGAAATCCCGCTTTCCTAAGTCCTTGTAGTTAAGAGTTTGTACTTGTACTACCAACTCTTCTGACTTACGCTTGTTCTTTGATCTCTAGTCCCGTCCTCTTTGATGTTTAAGGTTACGGTTCTTCGAACCCGTCTCAGTCAAAGAATCGTAGGCGAACTCGGCTTACAGCCTTTAAAGCGGGACTTGCAAAGACTGAGTCTTAGTTTGGCAGCTTGCAGGCGAGCTCTTTCTAAGGTCGTACTGCTTACCCAAATAGAAAGATCTATTCCGAACGTAGAATGACTTCAATCTTTAGAGCATCTTCTATAGTCACCCTGATCCGGGCTTAGTAATTGATTCAATGGGAGGGGGACTAGTAACTGCTTCTAACCCTACTTAGACGACTTTAGCAACTAGACCTGGAAGCTAAGCTTTCCGAGCCTAGCAGATCTGTCTAAGGTCAGTAGTGCAATAGAAGTCCGATCTTTAGACTCAAGCCGTGTAACTTAAGAAGCCTATGACGACAAGACAAAGTCTTTCCTTAATTCCCCTGGTAGGGCATCCAGGGCATACCAGGACTGAATTATAAGACTTTTCCTCAGTCTGCAATGGAGCCGGAGCTTCCCTGAGGTGAAGACAGGGTAAGAAAGTAGAAAACAAGAGCTTTTAATGCCTTATCCCCTCTCTGATCCGTAGTAAGATACTTCGGAAGTTGATCTCTTTGACTAAGTTGCAGCCTTTAGCAGCTAGAGTCAAAGGAGTAGCCGAAATATCATAAGATTAGATAGGTTTTTCTTCGACTAGAAATTACGTAGAAAAAGCAGCCTGAGCTTCCTTTAACTACTACCTAGTAGGTAAAGTCAGAAAGAAAGCCCTTAGGCCCAACACCAATTTCATCTCATCCAATGACCTTTTAATCAATTCTTTAGCCCATCTCATCACCCGTGGGATGTTACTGAGGCTAAGTCATATAAGGTAATCCTCTTCTTTAGCCGCTAACTGCTCTGAGAGCCTCTTCCCCGTAAGCCTGAGAATGAGAAGGACCTTAGTCAGAAGCTGGAGGTAAGTTCACTCGTCCATCAGAAAGATAAGAAAAAGCAAAGGGGGCTGTATGCAAATTTATGGGTGAAGTTCCCGGGGGAATCGTGTATTTTGAAGTTGGCATCCTGTCATTTTTCGTTCGGTGACCAATACAGCTCAAATGTGCCCATCTTCTATTTCTATTACTAGTCCCGTATCTGGCTCTGTAGATTCAGCCGGTATTCTCTTCAAAGCAAAGGTAGGCCCAGAAGTAAGACAGAGCAGCCCTTGAAGCTAAAGATGGGAAAGTCGTCTACGAAGTCACAAGGGATCTCCTAATGAATTGATATTCCGGAAAGAAGTCTAACTATTCCTGATTTCTGGAATCAGCTACTTTAGCAGCTAAAAGACCAATAGAATCCTGCGGCGGATTTACTAGTCCCCTCTGTCCTCTCGGGGAGGAAGGAAAATCAGTCATTCTCTTTAGGTGAGAGTTACAGGGCCCTACTTCCCTACTGGCTAGCAGCCTATACAGATAGCTTCCTCACTGTTTACACAAACCTAAAAGCATCTAAAAAGCAATGAAAGGCAGGAGAAAGAGCAGCCCCAGATAACTACATCTCGCTTTTGAGCTCATCCCTGTGATTAACCTACTAGTCCCAAGTCATTGATCCGGGAATTGACTGAGGAAAAGGCCTATAGAGGAGGTCCCTATAGAGATTGAGTTACCATCCCGCCCTTAAGAATTGCTGTAGCAGTTGATTTAGCATTGGAAGATCTGGCAGCAACGAAGAAAGCTACTCTATTGGCTGACGGCTCAGACTGTACTAATTCTTCCGTTTTCTCGCTAAGCCAGATCGGGGAGTAAAGGATGTAGTTGACTTTGTTGTTGACATGAAGTCTTGAGATTCCGAATGAGACGAAATAGCAGACTTGACGCCTTCTCGTGACCAATTGGGATTCCCCACTTCAGTCCTAGAGCATCCCTTTAATATGGAGTTAGGGAAGGCGGATAGAAGAATCAATCCATTAAGCCAGGGGCCTTTAGGACCTAGTCCCCGTGAACTCACTATTTCATCTGATCCGAAGTCCTTAGATAAGAAGATGTTTACCTTTGCTGACTATCATCCCCGAACTAGTCTTTCTCTTCTTACACCCTTATTGGATCAAAACCTAACTAAAAAGGCTTAAAGGTCCCCGCCGTAAGCAGTTGAATGAAGTCATAGCTTCCTTCTGCTAGGCTTGGTAAGAAGTTCGAAAGAAGTCTGACTGCCTTCGTGCCTTATCCCTGCTAGCATCCCTTTTCGATTGAGTTACAGGCTTTAGTAGATAAGCAGGAAAGAAGTCTAAGTCAGCAGCCGTAAATCAGTCATTCGAAAGAGTAGTTACCGCGGACTTAGAATCTCATCGAAGGTCCTTTACAGATCGGGTAGGAAAGTCAAGTCTTTTAGTTAGTTGGAAACCTTCTCCCATTCCAATACCCCTCTCTGGTGAATCCCTTACTTAGACAGCCAGGAAGTCATACCTGCTAGCTTCCTCTTTGCTTGACTAAAGAATGCATTCGTAGGACCAGTCTAATTAGACTTCGTTCCCCGGAAGACTAAGAGAAGGCTACGAAAGATAAGACCAGAAGAAGGCCAAAACCCAGATCTGCCAACTTCCTTGGATTCTCTTCTAAAACCCGCTGATTCCATTAATCTTCCTTACAGGGTAATCCCGACTTCACTCCGTCAGACGAAAAGAGAAGATTAAGAGCTTGAGGACTTAGTAAGAAGTAGTAGTCTTCTTTACAAGCAAGAGGTAAAGCCCTTAATTTAGATAGCCCTTAATGCAGGGAAGAGAGGAATGCGAAGGCTTTCACACTACGAAGCCGGAGAGTGAGCAGGAAAGCACTACGATCTTTATACAGAGTAGACAGTAAAGAAGATGCCTCAGATCTAGCTTTCATAGTTGAAATGACGTATGTAGAGAGTTCCTTTATCTATAGAGTCAGAAGTGTCTGTGACGAGAGGGAAACTGATAGAATGTATTCCCAGAGGATGCGCTTGCAGATGGGGATAAGTGTAGTAGTTGACTAAGTGTCAGCCTTTGTCGGCTAGGCTTCCTCATCAGTAGCAGTGGAATTTAATCAGATCCATTGTGGGAAATTCCTTAGAATGGATTCTTATCCTGTCGAACTGATAAGTAGGCTATTCAAGCCTCCTCCCTGCCCATTCCCCGCTTCTCTTCTCCGTAGGAAGATACTGACGAAGTTGCCCCTTTCCTTTTAGTTAGGAAGATAGGGAAAGAAGAGATAGCATCCGAAAGATCATAAAATCTGAGAATGGTTGTTCTTCCTGGAGTCAAGTTCAGACTATAAAACACATATAAATATCAAGGGAAAGAAGTAAGAAGAAAGAGCAGCTACAACTATTGATCTTTTGTTGATAGCGGGGAGATCAAGATCAAATTCATGCTTTCTCTTTTATAATTGCTTTCGTAATGACTGCCTTAAGAAAAGTAGGACCAGGAAAATGTTTATAAACCGAAAGGGCAGAGCATGAATTCGCTTGGGCTGTCTTTCCTCATTCGCATGTTGTTGTTTTAATCCCTCCTGCCTCTGCTCTGGTAGGGCAAGTCCAGTCTTAAGACACTTCTTTTCTTATTCTTAATGAAATACGAGAAAGCAAGGATAGGGTAGCTTCCAGCTAGAGATAGTCTATCAAGTCTATTAGACTTAAATAGTCCCAGGTATTCTCCACCCCGTGGTAACTTAATTATATCATCTTATCCGCTAGATAAAGTTATCGGGATTTCCACTTTTCTTTTCCTTCTTAGGCACAACTGTTGAATTGAATTTGATCTTTGGGAGCATAAAGAGCTAATGCTAATGAATGTCTTTATGGACTTCTCACTTTCCTGAAGTCCTTGATTGAATTCGTTTCATTCTTTAACTTAGGAACTATATGAATTATGATATAGTCTTTAACTGAACTCCTAGCCCGAGGTGCGTAATTTAAAGTTAGACGTCAGGATTGAAGTGCAGACAGCGCAGAAGTCAAAGGGCGGAGGTAAGCAGTGTTCTTTACGATCCCGACCTTACTTAAATCCCATACTGCGGGAGGGCGCGTATTGAAGTGGAGTTAGTGCGTAGTACGCATTACTATTACTACACTGCCTTCTTCCTAATTCTAAGTATTTTTGTTTGGGTAGAGCCTTTAAAACTATCAAGGGTGTAGACTATATTGGGCCTTCGGCTGAGAGTTTTGGTCCGAGCGAGCGAAAAGTCCGGGAACATACGTAAGAATCCTATAACTAAGTCTTAGCTTGCCCTCCTCCATAGACTAAGAGATGGCGGGGAGCTAGGTAAATCGGGGAAGAAATGCAATTATAACTTAATCAACAAAGAGTTTTAGCCCCTGTGAATCAGCTCCCATTCCTACCGCATATGATATTCCAAGCCGGGTTGCGAAGTATGGGATTGACTGAAAAGTAACTTTTCCTATTTCTCTTTTCGTTCCAAACCCGATCTTATACAGATAAGACTGTGCCTCATCTGAAATTAATATTACTTCCCGTGGATTCAATTCTATTTCTTTAAAGGCCCTTACTCCATCTTTGAAGGTAGCCCAAGGGACCTATCCTATCATAGTAGGCTGAAGTTAACAGTTACATAATGTCCCTTGGAAGTTCGAAAAGGGGGATCTCAAAGCATCCTCAAAGAGATCTTCTCAACCCCCCGGGTAAATAGTTAGGAGTGATAAGACTTAGTCGTAGCTGAGGGTGAGAAGTGAGTTACGTATTTATATCTTTTAATATATGGTTCGGCCCTTGCCTTGCGGATTAGCATTTTTTATCTAAAGGCATTACAAGAAAGCGATAGGCTATATTAAGCTTTTAAAAATAAAGATTACGGCTGGTCTAGTCAGACTATAAGCTAGTAAAAGAAAGAAGACAAGATAAGAACCGTAACCCTTTGTCATAGGGTCGCAACAAAGGAACTCTTGGGGAGAGGCAGATCCTTTAATTTACTATGCTAGGTGGCATAATGAGTATCTTTTCTAAGAGCATTTTCTTTTTAGGACCTTCGGCTGGGGTCAGCTTGCGGACTGTTTTTTTTTCTCTAGAGCCAAAGGAAAAAGAAAATCCTTTTTGGATTAAGCGGAATATTCAGCTACTACAGTGGCATGGGCATGTGCTTTTTTTTTTAAAGAACCCTTAACCTTACTTAGTCCGAGGTTTCTTGACAAATGGATGGTGATTAACACTTTCTGCCCCCATGACCTTTCCAATTGGACTGTTGAACAAGGATCACTTTGGGCTGTTGTCGAGCTATCTAGCTCTTCCTTTCAATAAAATTATTTGATTTCGGCTGCCTTGACTTGAGAAAGGGAATCCCGACCTATCTATCTATCCGTGCGAGAGTCAGAAGTCGAAATAGGAATGTTTGACGTAAACGTAATAAGTAGTGTAGTGAAATCTTTGTGTTCGCTTCTCCAGAGCTAGAATCGAAAAAACCTACTGACCACCCCTGAAACTAACCGAAGCAAGCCCCGGAGCAGATCAGAACGAAAACTCCTTTCCTCTTCAAGTAAAGTAAAGCGTCAGCCCCCTACTCTATTTAACGAACCAGGGAAAGGAAAGAGGAGAATCAGGGTTAGCGCAAGTGATCGAATGAGGAATCTTAATTATTAGATTCGCCATGGGAAAAAAGAAAGGATTAGCCTTGCCCTCGAAACCTGAAGCTTGGGCCTTCGGGAATGTCTTCAGTGGGAGAGTCTTGGGTCCCGCCAGTTCACTTCCTTGAATTCTTAGCCTACCAATAGCGGGAGAAATGTCCAGTTCAAGCGAAACGACTGCTGCATAAGGGGCAGGTCCAAGGGCACCACACCTCCTATTGAGAAGGTAATTAGCTTCCTAATAAGATAAGCTTTAAAGAGAACAACGTGCTCAAAAACCGAAGCTCCTAGATAAAAGGCATAACCAGGCTCTACTGGTCTTACATCGCTCCTAGCCTAGCTTCCAAAGAAAAAGAAGTAGTTAGGCGCGAAGGTTTAGGTGCTATCGAGCAAAGAAGTCCCCTTCTGCTCATAGTAGCCTTTACTACTAATAATGAATAGCCCTTCCACTAAAGTTGCGGATTCGACTAATTCAATAGAAGTCAGAAAGACTAATTCCGGACGGGCATGTATGAAAATCATACTATACTTTCCTCAAGGACCACTTAAAGAATCTCTCGTCATCCATTAGATCAACCTCTGCCTCATCAGTTACGAAAATAGGGCGGAAATAGCTTATATAGTATATATATATTATAGTATCAGCTATGCGTATTCGATTCGATTTCTTCTCTTTCCTCTAGGCCGTGGTAATAGAATGAGTTGAGCCCCGCTCTTTGTAAGGAATTCCCCGAGAAAGAGAAGTTAGCCGCTCAATCAAACTCAGGACGGGGAAAGCCTGAACTCATCTACACTAATGAGGAAGCGGAAGACTTTGCTTTTACTGCTCTTTGTAAGAAAAGCCCAAGTAAATAAAAGAATACCGGTGAATAGTTAAGAGGTTCCTAGAGGACCAGCTAAACAGATTAAATTCAACTTCCTGACCGACACCGGATCTGAGTTTTCAGGGGGAATAGCCTAGAGGCATCTCCGTAACAATAGATCGACTTTTCTCCTTACCTCACGTCTAAGTCTATCCCGAAAAACGGGAATCTCCAACTTCGGACTCTGAGGAAGCAGGGCGCGTTAGAGCTAGTGTGAGTGTGGATGCTTTCAGATCCTCCTCTTCAACTTAGGAAGAGATTCGAACTTCCTAGCCCTTCTTATTCTTATATGAAATGCTTCTGTGTTTGGATTAAAGGCCTACTCCCTTCTACTTTCGTCACTTCTTTTCGATCTAAGGTAGAGGAAGCCGACACGGTTACCCAATTGTCGTAGGTCGCAGTCTTTTCTTTTGTTCTAGCCCTCGACTTTTTTTAGAGAAATATAGGCCTATGATGCATCAGACTCCTTTTATGCGCGCCAAAACATGTTCTAATTCCCGGAAATGGAGAAATGTCGGCAATTACCTATCTTCCACATATCTCACCCCCTTTCTTTTATATTTCAATTTTCGATTGATTGCAGTCAGGAAATAAAAACCCTTATATCTTAGTAGTGCCTCAATCAAGGATAACGTACTTATTGCTTCCTCCGTCTTCTTCCTCTCTATCCCCCAACAAATGTGGGTTGTGACATACTATCAGCGCCTTTGCTGTTAGATGGTCAAGGATCCCTTGTATCAGTAGGTAAGCTGAATGTCGCGAACTTAGCCGAAGGTTAGGTTAACTAAGTGCTAAGGTGCAAGGTTGGGTCTGATTGGGATGCCTATAGCCTGTTCTTTCTAACTGATTTCCTGTCTAAACTAAAAGGCAGACCTGCAAGAGTTGCACAAGCAAGCACGGGAAGCCATAGAAGAGCCTTCATCCTTTCTTTAGTCCCTATTCTTTCTGTTTGAGTTAAGCTATCTTTTTCCTAAATCCAGCCCTTTTATGGATGTCTTCTTACTCTAGGCTGTAAGATGGAAAGTATCTCCCTTGTTCTGTACGGCCCGAAGTCGAAGTAGGATTGTGCCACTATTTGTAAAAAGACCTTCTCCCTAGGGTAAAGTGGTATATTTCTTTTATGGAGCCTGATATGAAGTTCGGAATGAGCTGATCCTATGCATCCCTCTTCTATTTGTTTTTTGTCATGGCTGTAATAAAGGCTTTCTTTCTAAGTTTTTGTCTAGGGCCCGGAGGTATTAGCTCTGTTGTATCGATCCCTTTATTTAGGAAAGAAAGAGTGTAAGCGCTATATCATCTAAAAGGCAGATCAAGCTGTAGCTGATCAAGGAGTCAAGATTGCCGCTTCTCTTCTCGTGTGATTAAGCTCAATGAAGACTTAGCTCGGGGACGTCTTTCTATTTATAGTAGGACTGATGCCCCTAGATGTCTAAATTGGCTGCCTCCTGACTTTCGCAAAACCTATCAGTTATAGATCTGAAGTAAATAGCTGTCTGCATAGGGCTGATAGCACAGAGTTCCTTTATATTATAAGATAAGACAAAAATTAAGTCGATGCTATCTCCCGCCCCTAATATCAGGTAAAAGACCAATAAGCTTGAATAAGGAGTATATGAAAAAGCAAAGGCTGAATGCTCGCGTCGTTGGCGGAGCTAGCTGGCTTTGCAGCCCCCGTTCTCTCCCTTAAAAGAGGTTTTTTCCTAGCTGTACCTGTACCTCATTAACTACATTTTGAATCCTCCTATTAAAAGTATAGACTGTGAGAAAGAAGCCCAAGGGAGTGATATCGATATAAGCCGTAAGTCTTTCTCTATGACAGTCGTTTTTTACTATTAACTGACGCCATTCTTTTCTCTATCCGAATCCCTTGGTTAAGGAAGCGACCCCCTCTACTCTGCTCTTTATAACAGTGAAGGAGCACCTAATAAAAGCGGAGTCTTGTGTTTGCTTTTAAACAACTCATAGAATAAGGAATTTAGGTTTACTGTCAATCCCTTTCTTTTCTCTTCGCTCTATAGCTATAGGTATTTTTAGAAATACCCAATTCGGTGCAGTAACTACATTTAATCACTTCTAAATCATCGTTCCGATAACCAATTATTCGGGGCTTTCCCATTCATACAAAACTAGACTGTCTTAATAAGTTACCAATCGCAGTTTTAAAATAGGAGAAGTGGAAAACGAATAGAAAAGCAAGCGGATACTGCCTGCTTTCTCTGGACCAGCGCACCCTCTTTACTGGCTTGTTGCTAGCTGCCCTGTGCATATAAAGTAAAGACTTTCCCGTCGCTAGTAAGGATATCCTTTTTTTTTGCCTTTCTAAATTGAAAAATGGTAATTCGTTTCATCTACGGTTGAAGCCTTTTAATTAGGCTCTTCCCCTAAACCCTTTCTGACCTATTTTTCTATTTTTACTGGTCTAAAAGCTTCCTATGAAGAATAAAGTGAAGTCTTGGGGTCAGAATTTCATATGCCCCAAAAGTCTTTATGTATATATTTTTTCAGATTAAGGCTTTTCCGCTAATAAATTTCATTGGTCGTACGCCCGGGGGTTGAGAGGTATATCGATATATCCTTTCGTGGTGTAATTATAGTATAGTCTTCTTGGAAAGTTACTCCATAATTAGTATAATAGAAGGAAAAAAGAAATACAGATTTGTGACCCCATTATTTGAATATTTTAATGGGATAAAATCGACTAAGAAGGCAGGAAGAAGAAGTCATATAACAGAGATTCCATCACACCTAGAATAAGAAATCTCCATCTCCTGACCAATCTAAGTAAAAAATCATACTCGAATTCCTCTCTTCTCTCTGTAACGGATTTAGCTAAGGACATTCAGATTCTAATCATTGCATAACATAGGAAAGGAAATTGCGATTGACCTTCTCTTAATCTTAAAGTGTGGATCTCTAGATTGAATAATGGATCGTAGTTCTCCGTGAAGCTCTTATGACTTCGTTTAGTAGCTCTTCGTACAGACATGGGCCTTTGACGTGATGCCTACTACATATCTAACTTATTATATGCATAGACTTCATTTCTTTTTGGTTAAGCACGAGGAGCTATAGCCCACCCTATTCAAAAAATGCTAGAAAGTATCAATACAAGAGTGAATTCCTTGCCTTGAGGCATCTCTCTCCCCCCGGTGACGCTCATAATAATGGAAATTGCTTGTAAGCAGCATAGCATACCTCGAGGAAAGGATCGTAGTTCGCTTGGTCGTGGGTGATACCAAGGTCCTCTGACGTACGATTCGCTTGCTCCTTTTCTTTCTTATATCCTTTCTATCGAAAGAAGAAAGTTCGATTCAGACTTCGTATATAGGAAAGAAGTGTCTCAGATATGGTTTTCCAGCATATGATTTGATTCATATAAGAAGTAGAGCCTAAAAATGACATTGTCTTGCAAAGAACCTTTGGGGACTTCACACTCCCTTTCGAGAGGTTTGAAGATCTCGACTAAAAGGAGAGGAAAGAAAAGCCGTCAGATTCTCCCTTAGCTTCTAACTGATCAACAGGATATTCCCGCCTCTGATCGGACTAAGACCGTGATCCGCTAACTTACTATTGAATCAGCTACTTGACCTTGCTTGGCTGACTCTCCAGATCTTCTAGCTGCAGTTTACAATTAAGATTTTCTTGATACCACCTGGAAGAAGAAAGCAAAGTCTGATTCTTTCGCTTGGCTTAGTCTCCATCCTTCTGGTGAATAGCCCTCTTTATTAACTTAACTCGACCCGGAAAGAAGTCCCAGAGGGCAGAGGTAAGTCGTTCAGGAAGATTAATGTCTTTTTGCCGTCTGACTAATGCCTTAAATAGAAGACGGACGAAAGAAAAGCCTTAGGCTCGGAAAGCGTCTGATCTGACTACACCCATTTCATCACTTACTAATCCCTTCGCTCCCCTTTAAGCAGTTAGACGCCCTACTCGATTGAGACTAGCCCCTCTGCCGAAGCAGCAAATCGGTCATCTTCTTTTGGTGCAATCCAGTTCTCCTAAGAAAAGAAGAGGTAACTAAGAAGAAATCCATGAGTTTGATTTCCTTATAAATTATAAAATTGAACTTCGGACAACTGTAACTTCTCTTCCAACTTCAGTCCGGACTCTAATGCAAGAACAATAGAAGAGTTCTTGCTTTCCTTGTTAACAATTTAACCGCTAACTCTACAAATCATACTACAATCAATTTTTTCCTAGCTTCGGAAGGGCTTGATTCACACAAAGAGAATTTCTATCCTATGCTGCTGCAAAATCAGTTGTAGCCCCTTTTGCGGGAACTTCTTTAGAGCTATTAGGGTCGATGTAATTGACTAAGCCAAACCCACCCGTAGCGAATTCTCTTGTCTCCGGATGCAGCATACCCATCAACATTGCCTTAGAAGATCCATATTCGACCAATGAAGCGAAGCAACGAAGATAAGAGTAGGCTTGCTTTTCTTTTTTACCCCTAAATACCTGATTAACTTAGCCCCGGCAAAGAAGGGAGAAGAGAATCTCTATTCCCATTCCCCGACGAAGACCAATTCCATCCTGATAAAATGGAAATAGAAAAGGTGTTCCTACTCCCAGATGAGCACCAATTCCATACCGAGGAAATGGAAATATAGAAAGTGTGCCTACTCCTGCTATGTCTACTCCTTCTATTCCTTCAATTCGAGGAGCACCAGAAGAAGCAAAGGAAGAAAAAGGAATCACGAGAAAGAGAAAATGAATGCTTACTATAAGATAAGTTACGATAGATCTCATCTCGTCCCTAATAACTTATACTAAAAGAAAGTCAGTCTCTTTACCTATCTTTCGAGAGTTGGCTAGTTGACCGGGGTAAAGAGCTCTTTCTGGTACCCCCGCGTACTTCTGAGAAAAACAGGGGAAAGAAAAGAGGTCATAGCGAGAAAGAATGTTTACAGACTGAGACCGGGACCCTAGCTCTTGTTTACCAGGCTATGAGCCCCTAGTAACTATGAGTCAACAACTACAAAGACCATAGCGAGCAAGTTTGCTGTAAGGCTTGGGGTTCCGGGGAGCTCTTGCTTACCCGGCCCCTAGGACTTCAATATTACCCTAAATGTGGAGAAGGACCTATTCGCAGGGGACCCTTATAAGGCAATGGCGGGCAAGCTTGTTTAGAGACTTGGGGTTCCTCGACCCCGACCCCAGATAGCAGATAAGAGTAATCGGCTGTAGGGAAAGAGACTCCTTTCTTTGGGGGTAGCTATCTAGAAGGTAGCTATCTGGCTAACTCGTCTTTCCGTTTCTGACCTTTTTTTTTTTATAGGGGTAAGACGCCGGAGGGATACAGACTCTATCTGGATCGGGAGCTTAGTCTACTGTGTCTACTGTGGGAAGGAAAGGGTCATGGCCAGCATCTTTCTATTCTATAAAGACTTGGGGTTCCCCAGAGCTCTTGTTTACCTTACCATAAGACCCCCTATAGTACTTCTTTCTACCCTAAATTTGGAGGTGAAATCGTCTTGTGCCATATGTACTGAGAATGTTCGGGAGACATGGTAAAAGCCTGCAAACAGGTTCGATGGAATTGAGTTAAATAAGGGTAATTTACTTAGGGAATAAATCTTAGCATTAGCCTATTTCATTAGTATTAGCCTATTTCGTTTCGCTGAATCCGCATTTCCAAGACTCAAGAGAGGTGATACCTTAGAACCAAGACGGGGTCAAACTCAATTTCTATCCTAATAAAAGAGTCTTGAGCTTGGGGGCTATCAGGTATTCGCAGACAAAGGGGAATAGGGTAAACAAACTAGCCAGAGCAGTTAGCAGGGCTCAAAGAGCCAACAAGCAAGAAAGGTTGCACGCCAGAGAAGAGAAGAGGGTGGTTCGCTCTAAGTAAAGAAGTGTTGAAAGGGGCTTAGGCGCGGGAACAATCAAACAAGGGAGCAAGGGCCTTCGCTTTGGGACATTCGCCCACTGCTACCACTAGATCAACTTGTTGGTGGGACATGGTCAAATTGGGAAAGTGCTCCGCGAGAGTCAATTACATCGACCCTTTTTCTTTTGAATTGAAGTAGGACATGAAATTCTGATAGCAAAAAGACCTCTTTCTGACCGGGGTTTGAGTAAGCAGCTGCCGGAAAAGCTCATATATCATAAGCGCTCCACTTTCTTAATGAGTATTGCTTTGGGCTTCTCGGTCGGGATACTAACCCGTCTTAGTCTCTTTCTGAGCCCTGTCTAATAAGCCCTTGAGAGTTTGCCCCGAACCCTTTGTTTGCTTCTTTCTGGCCCCAGAGTCAGACGTTTATTGTAAAGGGATATAGACTCTAATTGGGATAACATACTTTAGCTTCCTCTCCCTATGCAGTGGTCGACTCACTTCATACCTAGACCAGGGCCATAAGCCCCAACCCCTTGTTTTATAGTTCCCTAGGTTTGTATACCCTAGATCCAGTGGAGTTTATCTAATAGGGCGGCCCAAACTTGATACGCGGCCAAAGACTGAAGGTTGTTAGCAGTTACCTCTAGTTCTCTGAAAAGCCTATACTCTTAGCTGAGTCTCTTGCCTTCGGAAAAGACTCCTAGCAGGGCTTCTTCTCTACCTCTTGTGCTCTCTGAAAAGTCTCTGAAGCTCTTGTCTCTGGCTTAGGCCTGGCGTAGCACACCTTTACCTCGGGCATGCGGCCTTAGCCTTAGGACTAGGGAATGCTAGCCTTTATCCCATCAATGCACTAACTCGTGGTATGCTGACTAGGGAATGCCTTTTACATGCAACCGTGGCGGATTACCTGCTCAGGATCCTAAACTCAGGTTTTCTAGCTTAAATCAAGACCTCTGGAAGAAAGTTGTTCAGATATTATTCCCGGTAGGCTATTAGCGTGTTTAGAAGCTTTTGATCTTGGCCAATTCATTTGAAACATTAAAGTACAAACTAGCAAGTTAATTTGAAAGACGTAAAGTTCCTTTCGAGCCAGTTACAGTTACAGTTACTCCGTTCCTTTCTCTTTCAAGAAAGACGTAAAGTTCCTTTCGAGCCAGTTACAGTTACTCCGTTCCTTTCTTTAGGTTTAGGGAGCCAGTTACAGTTACTCCGTTCCTTTTCGTTACTCCGTTCCTTTTCTTGGTAGTTCTGTTACTTGGTAGTTCTGTTACTTGGTAGTTCTGTTACTTTTCTTGGTAGTTCTGTTACTTGGTAGTTCTGTTACATACCAGAAATTGCTGCTTTCGACTGAAAGAAGTCTGCTTGTAACAATCAGATCAGTTAAGATAGTTTTCAAGCATTCTATGAGATAGTTTTCAAGCATTCTATGAGTTAAGGAGGTTTCCGTTTCCTTTTTCCGCTACTCCGAACTCATTTCCTTTTTCCGCTACTCCGAACTCATCTGTTCATTTCCTTCCTTCCTCGTTCATTTCCTTCCTTCCTCCTCACATATGCATAGTTAGTACCAGAAGAGTGAAACTGAAGAAGATTCCCTTGCGTCTGTCACTTCTTCCCTTTGAGGATTGGATGCTCGCTTCACAAATTGAGTCGATCTCTCATTCCACTCCTCCCTGGAAATTTCGGGAGTCTCGTGCAAGCAAAAACAAGAGAAAAGACAGATTGAGATCAGGTTACAGATCTGCTCCATCTCCGGGAAAATGACAAAAAAAGCCGGGAAAATGAACTTTTTCTGCGAAATACTATTTTAAGATTAAGAAAAAACA
>CANUEY010485143.1:0-32662 GCA_948099555.1 Croton setiger | reverse complement strand
GACAAGTCTGAAGGTTAGAAGAGAAAGTTTAACTTTTCCGGAAAATTTAAAAAGAGTTTACAGAAAATTGAGTGTTTATTTGGAGAAATTAACAAAAATTAGAAAACTCATATTTTTTATTTGGAGAAATTAACAAATATTAGAAAACTCATGTTTCTAATTCAAGGAAATGAAATATTTATCGGAGAAAAAAATCGTTGACTTTTTTCGTTGTCTAACGCCGTTTTTGGACGGAAGGATCTGAGAATCTATTATTCCAAACGTTAGGGACCCGATGATACAATTTCCAAAATAGAGGGACCCCAGAGTACATTAGGTCAAACCTCAGGGATCCAAAAATAATTACGCATAAATTTTTTAATAAAAATATAATTAAAATAATTCCAATAAATATTTCATTTCCTTGAATTAGAAATATGAGTTTTCTAATATTTGTTAATTTTTCCAAATAAAAAATATGAGTTTTATAATTTTTGTTAATTTCTTCAAATAAACACTCAATTTTCTGTAAACTCTTTTTAAATTTTTCGGAAAAGTTAAACTTTTCCTTCTAAACTTTAGACTTGTCTAGGATGATAAAAGAAATAAATATTTAATAAAATTTTAATTGAAAAAATAGATAATTGTTATAGTCATAAAAGGTGAATGGTTGTGACTTACACAATAAAATCTTATCACGTCAATTCAACACACTAAAGGTGTCTTAGTGTAGCTGGTTATCATGCATTTTAATATATTCAAAGTCTCTGGTTCGAGTTACAATTTGGTTATTTTAAAATTGAGTTTAATTAGTCCGGTTCGATTCAAATAAACCAAATGGTAGTTTTGTCATTTTGAAAAAAAAAAAACGTTGACTTTTTCCGTTGACTAACGGTCAAAATGGACGGAAAAACCTAAGAGTCTATTATTAAAAAGTTAGGGACCCGTCGATACAATTTTGAAAATAGAGGTACCAACGAGTCTATTAAGCAAAATATCAGGAAACCAAAAATAATTACCCAAAAATAATTACCCTTATTTTTTTCCATCTCTAAGCCAATCAAAACTTCGAGCATGTCCTAGCTTCTGTAATCTCGACCGCACAGAATCACTGCCTGGCCAAAACCAAACCTATTATGATATACCAACCCGTCTAATGGGAAGCTCTTAATTTGGGTCTTTTAGTCAAATCGTGATCTATTTTGGCCAGAACATTCAGGGGTAGATATTTCGCTTTGGGCTCTCGGGGTTGGAGAAGTATCCTTAAAGGAAGGAAGGTGCTTAAAAAGAGGTTAAGATGGCAGGTGAATAATGGGAGATATATTTTGGCATTTGAAGACCCATGGGTGCCTAGTGCCTACCAATTCAAAGCTGAATTTAAATCTAATAGAAACAACTCATTGACTTGGGTGCATCAATTTATAGATCGGGATACAGGATACTGGAATGTGGGATTGGTACAAGATAACTTTGTGCCTGAAGATGTGAAAGCTATCGTGTCTCATCCTCCATTTAGATTTACCTGCAATGATAGATGGGTGTGGCATTTTACAAACAATGGGTTGTATTCAGTTAAGTCCGGGTATAGTATAGGGAAGCTTGTAAACTGCTTCAACCTCAGGGAAGAGAGATGGCAGATATGAATTGGAAGGAGATTTGGAAGCTCAATGTCCCTCCTAAATTGAAAGTTTTCATTTGGAGGATTCTAAGGGCGGGCCTTCCAGTGGGTAGGAATGTGATCATCAGGCTTCCAAATTTGCCCGGGCAGTGTAATTTTTGTACGGAATCTGAAAGAGAAGATCATTTATTTTTTGATTGTCCTTATAGCAGGAGCGTCTGGTTTAGCTCTCCATTTGGTATTAGAACAGACATAACATCTTCACATGATAGGATGGTAAACTGAGAGAGTTGCTTGATAATGTCTCTGGATTGATTGTGCATATTCTATGGCAAATATGGAAAGCAAGGAATGATTTAGTTTTGAATAATAAATTGTTGCTCAGCAGGTGATTATTATGCAGAATTCAGAGTAGCGGCAACTGAGGATAATGATTTTGCTTCTGAGCTGCGGAAGTTGTTCAGCGAAAGGAAGAGGTAAAATGAATGTAGATGCTGCCACAGGTGTGAAGCATGAATCTGGTATTGTTGCAGCCATTGGTAGAGATTAGACAGGCCGAGTTCTAACTTGGCTAGTGAAGAAATATTTATATGCACAGTTAAACTTTAATATTAATCAAAGAATGACTTTGGAAAAAAAGAAAAAGAAAACAATATTCTAATTCCTGACTTGGGTCTTTGATTATGAAAACATAATTACATTCTTTTATAATTATGGTATACGATAATTTTGCCTTCTCACTTCTCATTTTATATAACAACTGTTTCAATTTTAGTCCTTCTAATTATTATTAAGGTTAAATGACTTTTTGTTATCTAATCTGTGTTACACCTTCAGTTTTGTACGACTCCATGTTAATATTATTTAAGTACTAATTTTCATTTTTGTATACTGTAATAATAGTGTTTACATATTACTTAGCCTGCTGATAAATGCTATATGTAAGATTTCGAAATAATTTTACTCTCCCACAATAAAAAAAAAAAAAGAAAAATTTAGAGATTAAAGTGATATTTTGCTAAGAATAATGACATATTAATAACCAATTATTCCCCACAAGAAATCATGATATATTGATTGCGTTCAAAATAGTTTTTCAAATAGAAATTTACTATTTTTTGAACTTTATAATAAATATTGCCATATTTCATAAAGTTGCATCACATTATTAACACTAATCTGATATATATATTTTAAAAGGGATAATTACCTTTAATAATTAATTTTACTCATCACTTCCAATTGCCTATAGTTTGTTTTGAAGAGCTCCCATTTCATATTATTATTATGACTTGGGTTGGCAAATAGAAAAATATTGAAGGGTTCTACACCGTGTAAAACAGGACAGCAACGTCTTTATCAAATTTGCATCACCTCTGCATATATTTTTATACTATTATTATAAACAAATCATCCAACGGTTATGGACTGCAAAGAAGAACATCGACAAAATTATTAATTAGATTCAACTTATTAAACAAATCACCTGCTAATTTACTACTAATCACAACCCTTATCTTCATCTAATAACTTCTAACTAACTTGTTCGTTATAGTAGTAGAAAGCTTCAAAGCTAAGGTAACTATTTCGAAAATGGATAAAGAAAATTAGGATAATGATAACAATTAATGAACACAGGGAAAGTCATGAATTCAGGGTTCCAAGGCGTACGGATTGAGGTTAAAATCAGGAAACAACTTGGGGGTTAAATTAGGGTTTTTAAGGGAAGAGAGAGAAAGTGTGAATTAGGATTTAGGAAGGAATGTATGGGACCCACGTCAGCATCCCCTTCCAAGCTGTCAAGCCTTGTTTGAGATGTCTGCTAGACAAAAAAGCTCCAGCTTTTTTTTTTTTTCTTTTTTACTCTCTCTCTCTTCTGTGCAAAAATCATGACTTTCCTCCTTCACCTTCTTCTTCTTCTTCTTCTGCATCATCATCATCAATAACATCGAGCTAGCTTATTACTGTTAATACAGTTTACCGTTCTGTATTGTTGTTATCATCAATTATCAATACTTAAAAGAGTAAATATTCTTTCTTTCTCTCTTTTACGCTTGACCAACTTTTCCCCATACAAAAACCCAAGCCAAGCCCACCTCTTGCTCTTTCCATCTCGTTCCACTCTATTCCCACCACCGACCTCGTCCCCTCTCTTGGCCCATCACACCTCAATTCTAGGGTTTTTTTTCCTTTTTCCTTTTTTTTTTTGCTTTTTTATTTTTTTATTGTGATTGTTTCTTGGCCTCTTCAATCCCATCACTCTGTTTTTTTTTTCCTTCATCTTTTATTATTTCTATGTCCTAAATTATCGAAGTGATCCTCCTATAATTCTATGGATTCTCAGTATATATTTCATCCATTTCTAGGGTTTTTCTAAGGTTTTTCCTTTAAGATGTGGCTTAATGTCTATTGGGTCGACTTTAGTATCACCTAATCCTGTCTAATTTGATCAAAGCAATAATCTTTTTATACTGGAATCTTCCTTCCTTTTACCTCCCCTCCAGTTCTTGATTTGAAATAGGTTCTCTTGTCTTTTTCTTTTTTTTTTTTTTTAACTTTCGCTTTTATCCTTCTTAGGAATTTTCGTTTTCGTTTTCCTTTTCTTGTTTCAATTTATGGCTTATCAACCGATTCCGGGTCCGGGTCCTAGCTCGGGGTCGAGTTCCAGTTCTGGGTTTCAATTCTTGAATTCCCCTTTTGGAGATACCACCTACACTAAGGTTTTCGTTGGTGGGCTTGCTTGGGAAACTCAGAGCGAGACTATGCGCCGTTATTTCGAGCAATTTGGAGAAATTCTCGAGGCCGTTGTGATCACTGATAAGAATACCGGCCGATCAAAAGGCTATGGTTTTGTGAGTATTTAAAGTTTTTTCCTTTTTAACTATTCATTTTTGTGTTGTGTCTTTTTTGTCATCCATTTTATTAATTCAACAATCTTTTAGCATATAATTCATAAATTGGAAGTAAGTGATCCAGTTTATTGATGGCTATTTGAAGTGTGAAAATTTAACTAATTCCTGTTTGCCAGCCAATGCTTGCCAGTTACCATTTTGTCTTCTTATGGTGCTGTAGAATTACTTGATTTTGGTTCTGTTTGTATTTGTGTGGAGGGTGTAGGTGACTTTCCGGGAACCAGAGGCAGCGAAGAGAGCATGTGCTGATCCTACTCCAATAATTGATGGAAGACGGGCAAATTGTAATTTGGCTTCACTTGGACGGCCTCGTCCATTACTCTCTTATGGTACTACATCATGCTTACTTTCCGAATGAACAACCAAACAAATGTTGCTCTTGGATTTGCTTTAGTTACCCGCCATTTGATTGAGATCTTTTTGCTGAATATCAGTCCATTGCAATGCTTCATTCATTTTAATGTTTGATTTTTGCGGATGATGAGATGCAAAAGTGTCATACTTGCACTGCATCAGCAATGCTTATAATAACTCATATACATAGCCAAGCATGATCTTTCAATAAGTGCATTTTCAGTTCTTAGGTTATTTCATGTCTCTGTTCTTCTAATTGCTTTTTTTTTTTTGTTATTATTATAATTACTATAATAGGAGGACGTTTGAGGCCAGCTACTCCATACATTGCGAATGTGCAGACCCCTAGGGGTGCATATGTTGGAAGTGTTGGTTACCAGCAACCACTTTCTTACAATTATCAGCAAGGAGTGATGTATCATCCTTATGGGTGAGTTTATAATGATACAGCAAAACTTTACTATATATTGCTAGCCAATGCTTGCTCAATATGCTTGTTTCAATGTTTCAAATCCAATTGCATGGTTTATGCTTAAAATGCTATTCCTACACTCGCATTCTTTCCCTCCTCTCCTCCATATTTTTTGTCTGTTCTTTATGGATTTTGAAGTAAAAGTGACAGAGCATTTTGTCGTCATAGCATTCTTTGTTGAATTTGATTTTCTGTACATTGTAATTTTTCCTGTGTTGTTTATTATTCATCATACATTGCCTGTGCTTTTAGCATATATAATTGCTGCTCAACTAACTATAGGGCTGGCCTTATTTGCCCCTCTATATGGTACCTTTTGCTTCTGAACCCATGTCGTTATTGGGATCAACTACAGGTAGCTTTTGGCCACGATTTTCAGTTTGATCGGGCACACGTCCTTTGCAACTACTTCTTGCTCTTTTCCATCACTTTGTTTGTTCATGGATCTTTGTGCATGCACGAATGGCTTCTTCAAACAGCAGTTAGTAGTCTTAAGTCGATTTAGGAAGTGAGTTCCAGAACTCGAGGTTCATTTTGCTCGAACTTTAAGAGATGTGACATGGTCTGATTGGTAATTGCAGGAATGGAAAAAGTGGTAGTTGCAGAGGATATATGCAACAGCTCAATGTTTATTGAACAGGCAAGGTTAAGGGTGTGGTTGTATTAGAAGTGAATGAAAGCCACTGTTCTGAGCATCCATGGTTTCAGCTCTTAGGCATACCTTTTTGATGTACCCATAATGCATGTCCCAAAAATCGGCTATTAATAGATTGATGTCACATCTAGTTATTCCTTGCTGATTTACTTTCTTTCTACTGTTTACCTTTCCAAATAATATCTGCTGTAAAATCCTGATGCCTTTCTGATATTCTCTATGCATTCAATGATGCATTTCTACGCAGATATGCAGCATATGGACCTGATTATGTCTACCCACAGGTAAAGAATAGGGAAAATGGAATAGTATTTGATCTCTACATTATAATGAATCATAAATATTATAGTTTAATTAATCTATAATGTGTACTTCTGTCCAATATCATGAATTCTCTTTCTCCTGGTAGGGTTTATACAACCCTTATGCAGGACAGCAGTACCTTCAAATATATGGTGTCCCTGGGGCAGTCAACACACCTATATATCCTTATGGACAGCTGGGCCAAAACCTTCCTGGAGGGCATGGTTATACAGCAGTGCAGGGGTATGCTATGCCAGGTCATCAGTTTGTGCAGTTTGGTGGACCTAATGTTAACGCAATAACAACTTCGCCTATGCCCACCATGCAAGCACCTTATCCTACAGGTAAATATTTTTATTAGCTAGATCAAAATAATTTTTCTTGCAGATAAAACTGGTTGGATAAGTGCGTTGGGTTTTTCAGGTATAGCTGCACCTGTTCCTGGACAACCTCCGTTTATAGTTCCTGCTCCTCAGTATATGCAGGGTAGCGGTTCTGACCAAACAGCTGGGTGAGGGGTTGATCAAGGTGGGTGGCATTTTTGGTTTGACAGTAAGGTCCATTCCTTAAGTTGCCACCGGTGATGGGTCATGGGGCCGAATTATCAAAACTGTAATTTTGTTTTGCAGGTAGGTAACCTTAAGACTGCAGCAGGACTAAGAGCAGCAGATCTGCTACTTGAGTGGCGGGCTTTGGATCTAGCCTTGCAAACTATTTATTTTGCATTCTAGAGGTATCTATTTGTGACATTTCCTTCAAATCACATCATGCAAATATTGATTCTTGCTAAATTTGGCCAAATGCATGTCCCAACTTCTGTAGTCGAAAATAACTGGACCCTGTTGTTGATATTTTGGTTGTATGTGTGCAGGTCATACATAGTTGTTCTCACCAGAGAAGTCAGATGTCACGAGTTGCTCCAAATGTCAAAGAAGGAATGTGGAAGATAACCAACATTTCTTCATTGTATCAAAAAACCTCATGTACTGCAGGATCTCAGGACGAGGCCTGAGCAGTAATGCATTTTATGGATGCCGGAATCGGTTTCCGGCAACCATACTATAGGAATAAAACTCTGTAAAACACACGATAGAATCAACATATGATTCTTTTATACAGTTAGTCCCAGCATTTGGGTAAATATAGGGATAGTCTCTGGTGCCTCTTGTTGGTGTCATCATATGCATTTGTATTTGAAAAAAAAAAATAGGGCTTTTGTGCATACTAGTAATAGGATTTTGTTTATGAAAAAGCTGCACTCAAAGCATGAGGAAGTTTCACTTATTATTATTAAATAATAAGTATTATGATTAAACCAAAAAAAAAAAGAAAAATGAAGAGATTCACTTGAAGTTAGTGCTTGTCAAACATCTTTTATTTGAGCCCACCGTAAGATTAAAGAATGGCTAAGCTTGGATTTCAAGAAGATCTCATTCCTCAAATCAAAGTGGGTCTTTCAAATTTTGAATATTCAATTTGTGATGTGATCTTTCCGTTTCTTCCCTTCTCTCTTTTTTTTTATGAACCATCACTATGAAAGAAAAACTCAAACAAGTAAAATTAGCTGTTTTTATTTTATTTTTTGTAAATGTTTATTTATTGTTTGAATAAGTTTTTGTGAAATATTAAAAGTTAAATATCAATGAATTGACTTTTTTTTTTAAAAAAAAATTAATCTTTTTTTTAAACCAAAGATAATAAATAATTCTTACAAAGATCAAAACACATACTGCTGACTAATTAAAATATTTAGCTTTGCTGTTTTCTGTTTTCTGTTATTTCGTTTGAATTTTATTGTTAAAATACTCTCAACTTTGTATGGTAATCAACTTTTTACCTTGAATTCAAATTTTTGTTTAAAAATGAAAAGGATTTGAAACTCTCAAGGTTCTTTGAGTAGGTTGACTAAGATGTTCATCTTCCTCAGCAAATCTAACTCTAGCCACACTGCTGCCGTCACCGCCATTTCCATTTCCGGAATATGGATTTAGTTTTTAACGAACATTCGTTATTCGGCCGGAAAATGAAAAAAAAAAAAACATTCTGAAAAATGAACATCATTTAAACCTTCACACAAATTCGCATAGAATTCCACAATAGTGGGTTTCCCATTGGAAAGAACCTACATGAATATCCAATCTTTCTTCAATCAATACAATCAATTAATCAAAAGCAATATGAATAAGTGTTTTTTTATAAAGAAAAGTGATATGTAATAAGCTCTTCGTAAGGTGCAGCAGCAGCAGCAGATAGATCTTTGAAAGAAAGCCCAAATCCAGCCGGGTGGATAAGAAAATCCCAATCCCAACAAGTGCAGAAACCACTGCAATTCGCTGATTTAAACCTTTATTTGGAAATTCAGGCTATCCACCAGAGGATGGGGAAGGAGTAGAACTAGAACCTTCAGTTTTATTATCGGTAACTAAAGCAGACTCAACTAGCACCTTCTCCTGCATCGAAATACAGAAAGTCAGGATCTTTAATACAGAAACTGAAGCGAAATTGAAAGGGAAAAAAAAGGATGGTACATTTGAAGAGATTTCAGTGGGTTTTGAGTCCGTTTGACAAGAGACATTGATGGGAAATCGGCGAAGGTTAGTTGGGTAGGTTTTGACGAGTGGCGGAGGAGGTTGGCCGGCTTCAAAATACGGCCGGAATCTATGGAGGGTTAAAGGATTGGAGCCACACGAGCCATTCAGATATTTCTACCAGAGTTTCTAATATTTCTTCGTTGCGTGTAACGATTTCCAAATAGTTTTGTCGTTTAAATAAAAAGTTTGGCGTTCTTTGAGAAATGAACATTATTTCAGAATTTTTCTTTTTATTTTCCAACCGAACCACAAATGTAAAACGGTCCGTATTCCGACTCCTCGCCACCAGAGCTTCCTTTTATCATACTCTTTTGCTCTAAGCTTCTGTTTCCAATGTAAAACGGGGTTAAAAGTCAAAATTTAGATAATAAATAGAGTGTTGAATAGTGAGTTAGCGAATTCCAATTCTAGTATGTGAAGTTAATAAATTATTATTATTTTTACATAAATTTACATGTTAGTTATGCGAAGTATATAAAAGTGTTTAAAGTTTTGAATTTAGTGATTTAGATTTAGCTTTCAGATTTAGAACTCTTTTTAGATGCACACATTCCAAATTTAGTCCAATTTTCTGTCTATTTTTAAATGCTCGTTTGGAAAACACTCCTCTTTTGCTAGTTTTCATGTCGAAAATGGTAATGGCGGGCGAGATGGCTAAAGTTGGGGTCTGCTGAGAAAGATGAACATCTTAGTCCCTCAAATATCTGTGACTATTCAAAAAGTTTCCATAGTTTCAAATATTTTTCATTTTTAAACAAAAATTTTAAATCAGGATGACCACGTAAAGTTGAGTGTTTTTAAATAATAAAGTTCAAATGAGAGTGAAATAATGAAAAACATGAAAGTTCAGGGTGAAATATTTTAACAAGTTCGTACTTTTGATCCTAAAAAGATTTTGGTTGTGGTGGTAAAAAGAGATTTATTTGAATATTTAGGAGTTAAAATTAAAATTACCGTCCTTGAATTTATATAGAGAAAGAAAATGTATTTTTTGAAAAAAAAAATCAATCAATTATTTTTAATAGAGTTAATGGACAATCAATTTGATTTTATAGTTCATAATTAATGAATTAAACAACATTATGACACATTTATTATTTTTAATTTTTTTAAAGGAAAATTTTTTTATGTGAATTGAATGCTAAATTTAGAAAATTTTTTAAAATAAATTGAACCAATGAAATATTTAGAATTTTATAGTCAATCCGGCATTAAATAGATGACGGGGAAACATATTAAAACTCGTAATAATATTATCAAATTTAAAAAATAAAAATAAAAATGAAAGGAAGAGCTATTTTTTTAGAATAAATTGAACAAATGGAATATATAAAATTTATATACATACAACGAAAATTAAAAAGATTTTGATTCAAACAAATCAAATTTTATAGTAAAACCAAAACTAAATAGAATTTCTGTAGATGGTTGTTTTTAACAAGTAAATAACCTTTCATCTCTCTAATTCAATTAGTTTGCAGAAATTTCCACAGACAAATAATATTAAAAAAAAAAACTAAACTAAATAAAAATAACTTAATAATTAAATTAAGCCCATCAAACACCTTCTTTATCATTAAAATTTATATAATTAAAACAAGTAAAACAGTCCATAACCAAAGACATAACTCATAATTAATAACAAAACTTATGAAAATTTAAATTTAATCAAATGTAATGTAATCTGCGTGCGATGTACAGTATGAAATATGAATTTACAATCAATCATACTCAATTTTTTTTAATGAATATGATTACTAACATAAATTAAAATAATATTATTATTTTTTAAATAAAATAATATTACTTGATCAAATACAATTACCAAGTACATAAAATAACAAAAAATACTTCAAAAACTTCTATGCTTAGATTTGAAGTTAATTAATTAAATTAAATTAGTTTTTTTTATTAAAGTATAATTGATTAATTATGCTATTTTTTATTATAATATGATTTAAATTAAATTAATTAATAATTAAAATAAAATATAATTTAAATATAATTAATTAATTATTAAATTAAATTTAATTAATAATTAAAATAATACTATTACATTTTTTTTTTAAAAAAAAGTTAGCATACAATTAATAAATCAGAAATACAAAGTACATCAAAATCACACAATCAATTGAATGACGATGGAGCAAGACTTTGAGCAATGTTATTTGCAGAACATCTCACAAAATATAAACTATCTTGTCTCAGACAAAGTAGAAAAGATTTATAGTCATAAACTAATAGAACGAAAGTTGAGTCATTTCTGTAACTAAAATTAGTAACAGCATGAATACAATTGAACATTTGAGTCTCCATAATCATAGAAGATCATCCTTCTTTCTTAGTCCAACTAAGAGTCTCACCAACAGCCATAATCTCAATAACTGGTGTCTCAAAACTACCCAGCAAAGAAACATGAACAGAAAGGCCATTCTCATCTACCCCAAGCATAAACACCATTAAAACCTGCATCATCAATGTTGATTTTTAAATAGCCCGAAGGAGGTCTACTCCAAACAGCACCAACTTCAATTGATGCTGTTTGGAATATGATTTAAATAGTGCAACTAATTAAAAAAGTTATCAACAGTAACCAAATCATCTTAGCAAAGGTCCAAATAGTATTATTATGATTTAAATTTTATCAATTAATAATTAAAATTATATTCTTTATTAGGATATAATTTAAATTTAATTAATTAATTATTATTTTAATATGTAATTATGAAATTAATCAATTAAATATGGGTATCAGGCGACCCACCCGATAAATTGCTGAACGCACAGAAGAAATCGATTAGCCTCGCATTTCTTTTGTGTTTAGGATTTTTGTAATTTGGATTCCGTTATTTCCCTCCTCTGTTCCTTTCAATTCTCCCAAACATGGCCTCCTCACCGTCGCCTGCATCTCTTAAAGACCCGCTCGCCACCGGACCCTCTACTTCTACGCCGCCTTCACTCAAACCCAAACTTCCACAGCCTTCTGTAGCTCCCGCAGTCGCTGCCACCGCCACTACTTCCTCCCCCATCAAGCCCGAGGTTCCGACGCCTTCCTCTGCCTCTCAACGGCCGCCGCTTGTACCACCCTCTTCCGATGCCGATGCTGTCCAAATCCCGAGCTATTCCAGTAAGTCTCCGCAAAAACCTCTCTTAGACGGAATATCTTTGTATATACAAAGAGTTCTAAGTCTTTAATTTGTGGATTTTGTAGGATGGTTTTCGTGGGATAGCGTTCATGAAACTGAGGTGCGATTCCTGCCGGAATTCTTTGATTCGCCATCGCCTTCGAAAAACCCTAGTGTTTATATGTACTATAGGAACTCTATAATTAAGCATTCTAGGAAGAATCCTTCGGGTAAAATCACCTTTACAGAAGTCAGAAAGACGCTTGCTGGTGATGTGGGCTCCGTTCGTAGGGTTTTTGACTTCCTTGAAGGTTGGGGCTTGATTAATTATTCGCCTTCTGCTTTGAATAAACAATTGAAGTGGGAAGATAAGGACAATAAGTCTAGTTCCCACGGTGGTGGTGATTTACATGATTCTACTCCGCCTAGAAGGGACAGCTCCAGGAGATTATGTAGTGGTTGCCAGACTGTTTGCACCATTGCCTGCTTTGTATGTGACAAAGTGAGTTTCTTTCATTGCATAACAATTTCAAATTTAAGCTTCTCTCTTATATGCCTAGCCTAAATATTATAACTTTAGGCTTCTCTCTTAGGCTAGACTATAGATTTTAATTTTAATCAACTCCCATTGCTTTCTAAATTGCAATTAGGAATTTTAGCTCCTCAATCTGTTCTCCAAGAAATAAATGAATAGGCGATTAAGTTACATTATAATGATATGGGGTGCTATCACCTTGTTCCTTTTCTTTAGTTATAACTTTATCCCTCAGCTCAGTAGTTGAATGTTGGAATCTGAAATTTCAATCACCAGAGTCCTTTAGTGCTCTTCAATCTTTGTATTTCGGAGTTCCAAGTGGCTGTGTATTTCCTTCTACCTATCCTTCCCGGAAAACAAGGAGCTGCAAGTTAAAGTAAACTCATGGAGCTTTCTTTACATAGAGCATGGAGGATTGAATTTATCAATGGAGCTGCATGATGGGGGAATTTATTTTTGATTTTTGAGTTATTTTTTACTTTTGCAGTATAACTTGACCCTTTGTGCCTGGTGCTATAAACTCATGGAGATTTCTTTACATAGGATTGAATTTATCAATGGAGCTGCACAATGGGGGAATTTATTTTTGATTTTTGAGTTATTTGTTGCTTTTGCAGTATGATTTGACCCTTTGTGCCCGGTGCTATGTGCGAGGAAACTATCGTGTTGGTGTCAGTTGCACCGATTTCAGGCGGGTTGAGATCAGTGAAGAAATAAGTACAGAATGGACAGAAAAGGAGACTTTACAACTTCTGGAAGCCGTCACTCATTACCGTGATGACTGGAAAAAGGTTGCACTGCATGTTCCTGGTAGAAGTGAGAGGGACTGTGTTACTCATTTTCTCAAGCTTCCTTTTGGAGAAGAATTTGCTGGTTATAATGAATTGGGAGACCCTAATAGCAAGGCTGACCAAATAAAGAGCTGTAGCAACTCTGACCCTGGATTGGAAAGAACTGACTCCTTATCTGCATGTAAGAAGATGCGCCTCACGCCTCTAGCAGATGCAAGCAATCCAATAATGAGTCAGGTGTGTTTTTTCTGTCATTATGAAGCTGGAAAAGAGAATTTTACTCCACTGGAGAATGGTGGAATTTTTGTGTCCTTTTTTTTCCTGATAACTTTGAGACCATTTTAGTACTTCATTGGCATTTCATGAACAATTTGATATGATGCACTCAGCATACGAGATCATCTTTTCTCTGTTCATCTGTCATGCTTCATTTAGTTTGGAAGTCTTTTCACCACCTTTTTTTGGAGCTTATTTCCAAGCGTTCAATTTGTTTATTTTTTGTTCCAACAATACTTGAAATTTTTTCTACATTTTAATAACTGAGAGTGCAAGCCAAAGCTGAGTTGTGTAATATGCATTTTGTTTGTTGAAGACATTGTGAAGTTGCAACTCATTCCCAATATTTTATCTATTGGGTGCAAGGAAAATTACAATTCTGTTCCACTTGCATCTAACTTTAAGTTGGATATGTGGGATGATAGGGTCTTTTGAAATTTCTCAGGCTGCTTTTCTATCAGCTCTGGCGGGTACAGAGGTGGCACAAGCTGCTGCCCATGCAGCTGTAAATGCTTTGACTGAGATTGAAAGTGGAGCAAGTAAAGGCAATCTTGGATCTATTTCCAGGACTACAATACAACCAGGTATGGTAGGCTTCTTTGTACATAAGAAAAATTATGAATCCTGATCCATTTACTGCTTGGTCATGCATGGAGTTCATTGTCCATTGTCTTATTTGCTTTTTCCTTCTTTCTAAGGAATGTTTTTTTAATATATAGTATATATGCCTGACAGTTTCTCCTAGTGTGATTTTGCATAGTACATTTTGCACTTCAGGCCTGAGAGAACTGTGATTGCTGTGTGCAGGTGCTGGTGTTGCATCTAATGGTGAGACTAACCAAAATGCATCAGAAAGAACTTCATTTAATGCTAATTCAATGTCTGACAAGGAAAAACTAGAAGTGGAGAAAGCAATTTCAACAATTATAGAAGTGCAGGTGTGAGGCTGTTTCCTAGTTCTCACTTGTAAATGATAAATCTGATGAACAAAATAATAAATGTTTCCCTTTTTTTGTCTAGATGAAAGAAATCCAAGACAAGATTGTTCATTTTGAGGAGTTGGATTTGCTGATGGAGAAAGAGTGGCAACAGATAGAACAAATGAAAAATTTGCTTTTTATCGACCAGCTTGCGGTTTTGTTTCATAAAAATTCCACACCAAAAACAGGGGGAAAATTGGGGGTAAATGTAAGAACAGATTGATGTATATTTGATCAAATGTCCAAATTCATTTTCTTTTGAATCCTTAGCTTTTCAACTAACATGAATAGTATAATTTTTAGTATTCTGAAGATTCATTTTGGTGTCTGATAGGTTAGTATGAAACAGAAAGCCGCTCATTCTGATTCAAAATTTCATTCTGCTTGCATTCCAAATATTTTGTCGGAATCTAAAATTTCATTCCAAATGTAAGAACAAAAATTATACATACGAGAACTGTGATTTTCCATCAATTATTTCACAATTATAAACCGTTTCTCTGTAGTGGAAATGGTGAAGAACTAGGAAATGAAGAACGATCCATGTAATCTGTAATTACAGTCACTCTTTTTGTGAAACAAGCTTGAAAGATGAAACAACCTGCAAGACCAAATTGGATTTAGAATTTCAATCCAGAAAAAAAGCAAAAAATGAAAATGTTCGTTAGCTTATGCTTGTGGGGTGACCTTCTGCACCTCGGAACCAAATTTTTCTGATTCTTCATCTACATACTGCACCAATAATGAAACTTAGGATTTAGAATTTGCATAATTTACGTTATACTGTAAATAATAAAAAATTCATCTCTGTCTATGTTCTATTTTATGTAACCTCACCTGCCCTGTAACTGTATATAGTCTGTTATACCACCCATTGGTTGCCATTCCAAGTGCTGAAAGTAAATGTTTCCGAGTTTCGCCTGGATTTTGCAGTGTATATTCAATGTAATAAATCCCTGGATTTCAATCATTCATTGTAATCGGTAAGTCACCCCCATTTGATTTAATCCATTCATGCAACTGATAATTGATTTGTATTCGATTCGATCTACCTTTACTAGATTTAGAACCGATGAGTTTTGCAGTAACACCAGGTGGCCTTTGCCAGCTTCTGTCCAGTCCACTAACCTGAAATGCAAACAAGCTCAGAACTTAAGAATAAAAATAAGCTTTTTTGTTCATAGAATTGCTCTTCGTCCTATTGAAAAATGCAAAATCAAAACCCACCAGAGTCTCAGCAAATTCTTCCACTTTGCCAAAAGACTCCATTCTTGTAAAATCCGGACCCAAACCCGTTATCACCACACTCACTATAAAAAGAACTCATTTTCAGAACTAAAAAAGTATAAAAATAGAATAAGCTATTACAGTCAGATGACTAAATGGTGGATTAAGTTTAAGCTATCAGGAACAGGAAAGTTCTTGCTTTATAGTACCACTCGAATTCGCTGCTTCATTCGGGTAGAAAGCAGTAACTGATTTGAATCCATTAGGAACACCTGCTCCTACTTGCCAATCTGTTTCAGCAATACATGATTTTTTATTTGGGTTAAGCAATAAATAGTTGATTAAGTGATTAATTAAGAACTAACCATGTGGAATAGATATCTGAAACTTGTTGGTATCATCAGTATAAACACGAAAATCCTCTGCTAATACATTTGGAACAATTGCAGGAAAAATAAACCCAGAAAATGCAATATTGAACAAAGCTTCTCTTCTTCCTGGTATTTCTTGATTCCAACAACTATAACAATTTCGCAAAACAAGTAAGTAATTATTAAATTTAAAGCTGGAAATAGAACCAAATCCGTAGATAATAAAAGAGAAGATTAATCCAAGATTACTACGACTGTTAAATCCATAGATAATAAAAGAGAAGATTAATCCAAGATTACTACGACTGTTACCGGAGATGTTGTTTCCCGGCCAGGTAGGAGTTGGTGCTGCAGCAGAGAATGTGTTGGTTTCTTCTGCAATTCTTGAAACCCAGAGAAACTGAACCGGAGAGAAAATTATGGTTAGGGTTAGTATTAGGGTGGCCGGTTTTGAAGTAGAAATTGCAATTATAGAGTGAAGAAATAGACGCCATAGCTTTCTAATCTGGTTGATTTAATGGATGCTGTCTGCTTTTCTTTTCTTTTCTTTTGTTTTTTTTTTTAACAGTTCACTCGAGAATGTTGACAGTTGGACCGTTATTAACGGTTTCTTTTCTTACCAGTTCACTAACGGTTTATTTGCCGCCGGGAATATTACTTGCCCGTCTGCGAAAATAAACACGAGTTTTTTTTTTTTAAAAAAATAAATAATATTACTAATGCTATAAAACTAAAATTAATTAATTTTTAATAAATAATTTAAATCTCTTTCAAACAAAATATATTTTTAAATTTTTCTTATAAATTCGGAAATATTATCCCTTCAATTTATACAGAAGAATATTAGAAAAAACCTTTTTTTAGATAAACATTTTTATAATAGATTCAATGTAAAAATCGACATATTTAATTTATATTTAACGTGTATAAAATCTCGGTAAGGAGATTATAATAATTTTGCTTATTTCAATTTTTCTTAAATTGAATTATTTATATGTACATGAATTTCAAATTTAGAACTTTTACAAATAATCCTTTACAAATTTAGAATTTAATTAATTCATTATGTATTGTTTGGATTAAAATAATTTTTTATGTAGATATACTTACTAGAAAATTTAACTTTCTTAGGATTATGGATGATTTACTTCTTTCAAATCTCCTTTTAACTCTTATTTTTTTATTTGCATTTTTTTTAGTCGGGAAATTTAATTCTCGTGGACAATAAAATTGATTTTTTTTTACTTCATGTTTTTTTAATTTTTAAAAACATTTTTAAAATAAACACCTAGTTATCCAATTACCATATGATTCTATTTATATTGAAAATGTTTAAATAAATTTACAGTTAAATTATTAAAAATATTTACGGACAACAAATTTTAAAATTTGAAATATATTAGACATTAAATTTATTATTAAACTTTATCTACTATTAGATAAATTTTACTAAACTTTTTTATATGTACGTTGTAATTTTAAAAATATATTTCTCAAATTTTTAGTAATTTTTTAAATGTTAGAAATTTGTCTGTATAATATTTTAAATATAGAATGTTACTTAATTATAAATACAATAGAGGTAATATTTAAATATCAATTTTGTAAATGTTTGCACTAATATTGCTGATATAGAAAAAAATAAAAATATTATTTATAATTAAAATTTCACCATTTTAAGAAATTATTTAAAATAAAGAATTGTCGTTTTGCTGGTGTCATTTTGTAATTTTGGTAAGATTCATCATGCTCCTCCTGGTCAATAAAACACATAAATACATGGGCATGGCCTACCATATATATATATATATATATTCTTCTTTAAAATTTTAATTACAGATTCATCGCCATTCAGAATATTTCAAATGAAATGGATTTTATTGGAAAATAATAATAACAATAATAATAAAATCAAAGAATGCATTCTTTTGGCTTTTAATTAAGTATATTTTTTAATTTTAATACTAAAATTATAATGTTAGGAAATTATTTTAGTTTAACGGAAATTTTTAGTTCTAAATTTGAGAATGTAACTCGCGTTAAAATTAGATAATGAGAAGTATGTCAATTTTATTGATTATACATGACTACAATCTGAATCAATTAGCACTGTGTTAAAAACTGGATGATTAAATTAAAAAATAATTTTTTTCATTATATGGGTTTGAATAAAATTAAATAAAAAACAATATTTAAAATGGCTTGCATTTGAATAAAAACAATTATGGTGTTTGGCAAAAACCATTTTAGCAGAAAAATTATTTTATAACAAGAATAAATAATTATTATTTAATTCGTTTTATATATTTTTAAGAAGTTGATATATATTGTTATTATCCCTATAATTAATAAATAATATATATTTTAAGATAAAAACAGAGGGTAGTTATATTTATAACTAGTGAAAGTTGAGTTTCTCACATTTTTATTACTTTTTAAATTTTTTAAAATAATTTAGACATACGTTTCGCATGATGCGTGAATCTACTATTTTTTAGTTAGTATAATTTATTTTTTAAATTTCTATCTTCATATGTACATTTATTGATACATTAAAATAATAGTATATTATAAACTATTTTGAAATTTAAATATCATATATATATATATATATATATATATATATATATATAAACTATTTGAAAATTTAAATATCATTTTTATATATTGTAATAAGTTTTTATCATTTAACTTATTTGAGTTATTATTTCAGCTAAAAAATAATTTTCACTTTTAATTTAAAATCATAACATATAATATTACTATATATTTATATAAAATAAATTTTTAATAATGCAAACTTTTATTAATTATCATTTTTTATGATTAAAACAATAAAAATAATTTTATAATGACATTGTACAAATTATTTATGAATAAAAATTCATTTAAATTAATTTTAAATATTAATTACGTATTAATAGTTTTTTAGTATTTGCGTTATGAAATATATGTTAAATTTTTAAAACCAACACATTTTTAAAATATTATTTTAATATTTTATAAAGTTATTATAGAATAATTTATTTTAAGTATTATATTTTAATAAATATTACATAAGTGCAATGGTTAAATATAAATATTATTTTTTAAAAATATAATTCTTTTTATAATTATTAAAAATAATTATTTTTTATTATAATTCATAAGTATATTTTATTTTAATATAACTATAAATAATAATTATAAGTAAAAACTAAATATTAAAATAATATATCATAATTACTAGTTTTTAAATAAAAATTATGTTAATATTTTAAATGCGACATAAGTATTTAAACACTAATATAAAGTCACATCATTCTATGTATTTTATTACATATTTATTCATAAAAATAGATTATGAATATAATAAATTTTTAATTGTAATAGTGTTATTAATTATGAAAAATTAAAAGTAAATAATTTTATTAATTTAAAATATTTAGAAATTAATAGAAAAATTAGCATAAATTAATTGTTATAGAATAAAAGAAAGACTAATTAAAAATAACATAGAAAATATGAATAGTTTGATTATATTAAGTGTAATTAATTTAAAATGTGATAGACTGATAGAGATTCAATTTCTCACAAATTCAAATTAAGTTTCCTTAAACTTCAAACTTTCGCTTTTGATTTTCCCAAACAAATAATATCTAATGTAATGTAGGTCCAACCTAGATTAATAATAAAAATATAGCATTTTTAACATAAAAAAGAAAATATGACTGAATAATAGAAAGGAGGGGAAAAAAAGGAAAAGTGACGTGGCCTATATGCTTAGTAATCAAATCCAATTCAAGATTTTCAATTATGGCTTAATTGCGTTTATATGCCAACAACCCTTTACCAACCTTCCAATAATAAATACATATTATTGTAGCAAAACAAAACTAAGGTAATATTATTATTAAATAAAATATGACTAACCTAATATTACTATATACACAAAAAAAAAGTGAAAAAAAATCAAGGAAAATTAAAATAATCATAAAATAATCACAAAAATCCAAGTGTATAATACAAATGGCAAACAATAATTACTACAATATTATTATTTTAAATAATTATGGTAATTTAAAAATACAGAAATAGAAAAATAGAAAACAACAATTAGCAGAATCCAAAAATGCCATATATCTACTTCATATTCATTTGCGCGTAAAATAACTGATACTCGCCATTTAATTTGCACACCTAAGAAATTAAAGGACTTTTGGAAATTCAGGGGTTCATAGCCATCATAAAGGGCGAGTTTTATGAATTTAGTACTCGCGCAGTTGTTGAATTATTAGTTTTTAAAACGAAAAAAGAATAATGTAGGCGTTAGTTTAAATGCAAACTAAATTATTATTATTATTATTTTCGTACGAAAGCAAAATAGGATTTGCTTTTTACCTGCTTTTTTTAAATAAAGACACGCTTGTAAGAAAAAAAAAAAAACGCTAAGAAAAAAAATTATTATTTAACAATTAAAATAAATATATCTTAATAATTTTCAGATTTCTCATTTCCAAAGAAAAATACCCTTTGGAGCTCTTCTCTATGCTTTTTCATTTCTTCTTCTTCTAATTTTCTTTCTATGCTTTTTAAAAATATTTTCCTAATTTATTGGTAAGTTAATCTGAATTTTTCTATTTTTTCCCTATTTTTCAATGTACTTTTTTCATCTATTTTTGATTTATTTTGGGTGAAAATTGAAATTTAGGTTGGAAATTTTTT
The DNA here is from genome assembly GCA_948099555.1 of Croton setiger. Classification (NCBI taxonomy): domain Eukaryota; kingdom Viridiplantae; phylum Streptophyta; class Magnoliopsida; order Malpighiales; family Euphorbiaceae; genus Croton; species Croton setiger. Next base: position 11,769 of record CANUEY010485143.1, on the reverse strand, counting down.
CTTCCTGTTTATATAGAATTTTGTTTTTGTTCTCAATTTTTACTAAAATTCTGTAGCGATTACGTAAAAATTTTGATTTTTTTTTGAATGTTTTTTCTTATTTAATTTTTTATTTTTCACTTCTGCAGTCATTAGGGTTTTGATTTTGAGTTTACCAGATTTTTTATCCCGAGATTTAAGGGAAAGTAAGCTTGAAGCTTCAAGGTTCAAGCTTTACTGAGACTTGTTTGGACTTTAGTCTTTCAGTCTGTGGCAGTGGGTGGAATAAGAAAAAAAAATCTTTTGATTTTAGATTATTTTGTAGATTTCGCTGTAAATTTGGTGTCTGTTGTACTGATCTTAAAAAGTTTGATTTTTTTTTTTTTTAAAATTTCATGGGAATCATTTTAGAGCGCGAAGAGGAGCAGAAATGTCAGGATCGGAAACCGGAGTGATGACAAGTACGACTAGGGATACATTTGGTGGTGGCGTCGGTCTTCAGAAAAGTCCGCTGACTATACAGCCGGTTATACAGAACATGCGTTTAGCTTTCAGTTCTGACGGAACAGCTGTTTATAAACCTGTTACTGCGGCAACCTCACCTCCTTCTTACCAATCTACCGCCGTCGGAGGTGGTGGTGGTGTGGATTTATCACCTGGCAGTGGACCCGCTATTCCTTCCAACCATGGGATCAATGTGAATGTAGGAAACGCTGTTGACTCATTGAAGAGGAAGAGAGGAAGACCAAGAAAGTATGGGCCAGATGGCACTATGGCATTGGCTCTTGCATCTTCTGCATCTGCAACTCAGACCCAGTCTGTCACTGTAACCCAGCCAACTGGAGGCGGTGGTCGTGGAGGTGGCATTTCTTCTTCTCCTCCTCCTCCTCCTGCTCCTACTTCCCAGCCACCTATGGTTACTTCTTCTGCTCCCCCTCCTGCTGCTATTTCAGCTCCGGCAGCTGTTACCGATCCTCTTCCTTCTGAAAGATCAGAAATTTCCCCAACTGGAATCAAGAAAGCCAGAGGCAGACCCCCAGGTTCTACCAATACAAAGAAGCTGCACCACCAACTTGAAACTCTGGGTAATGTTTTTAAATCCCCTCAATGTGGGCTCTTTTTATCTTCAAAAAAGGTTTAATCTTTCTATGTAATTTGATTCTGTTTTCTGATTTTTAATCTTTTTTTTTTATAATTATAATAATTATTATTATTTAGTGTCTCTGTCACGTGGTGGGATTGGAATGTTTTTATGTTGTTGGGTGCAATAGTGGATTTCTTGGTTTTTGACTTGTTGTGTTCTGTTTATCTCCTGGTGTGGTTGTTTTCAGTTTTTTACTTGTGGTATAGTTCATATTTCCTAACTTTGTTTATTAGTTTTGGGACCTTATGGTTATGGGTTCTCATGGTTGTTGTTGCTGATATAATTGGAGGGTATTTAGTGCAAGTAAAGATTAGACTCTGCAAAAAAGAAAAAAGAAAAGGGAAAAAGGAAAGCGATGTGGTGTGGTGGGTTATGCTGGAACTTGAGGTCTGTTTTCTGACTTAAGATTCTTATGCTCCAAAATTACCTTTTTGCCCCTACCTACTGTGTGTACTGGGAACTCCAACTATTAAAGAATCTTATAATAGATTCATCTCTCGTTAACATAGATATATGTTGTTTATTCCTTGCTTCTTATTCCCTTTGGCATATAATATGAGTCTGTTCTTCAAAGAATGAACTTTCCATATAATATTTTATATTGTTAAAGGTAAACAAAACAATGAAGTTCTCTTCTCTACAAACAGTTTTCTCTGCCTTTTGTAATTTTCTTTTATTTTCTTATTCATATATTTAAAATTCTAAATATTCTTTATAATTTACACCAAAAGGAAAATCCTGCCATTTTCATTTATTAGTTTATAGGAAATGAATGTTTTTTTCAACTGGTTCTGTTTTTGTCTGGTACATGAGTGGCATTGTTTACTTTAAATTTTCTTCTCTATGGCCAGTTTTTTGCATTTTGGACCTTTGATTTTTCACAGTTGCGATTGATTTCCCTGTATAACTTTCTCTGTTCACAGGATCTGCTGGGGTTGGATTTACACCGCATATTATCACTGTGAAAGCTGGAGAGGTTTCTGCTTGTCCTTTTTATTTTAAGTTTTTCATTTTGTCTTTTTTCAATGCTGCAGGCTAATTTCAATTGTTGCAAATGAACAATTTCATGGCTTTTTATTTTTTTTTTCCTTGTTAAATCAGCTACATGGTTAAAAATTCTCTGAGGTACTTCTTCAAGTTTTTTTGTTGGGGGTAAATATTAATAACTGAAGTATGAATTGTTTGTGCCATCATTGTCCATGGAAAGTGGGAGTATCAACTTCTCCTTAATCTACAATGGACATGGGTTCTTCTCTGTTGTCTGCTAAGTATAACTTTACAAAATTATGCAACAGAATTATTTCTCCTTAGACAAAATTTTCTATATGAAAAGTTAACAAACTAGTATTCAATGTAAACAGGTGCAAATTTGTAATAATATAGCATTTTCCTTTGTTCCTAAACAAACTTAAAGCAATAACGATAAAACATTTGTGATTTGTATACATGGAATATAAATATCAATATGCATTTCAGTTTTCAAAATTCTCTGAGTAAGCCATCAGCATATGTTTTTATAAACATGTATATTGTCCGCAAGGAATAATTTTAGGTTATTGTGTGGGCTACTTAGGACTGATTGATTGCAGTTCATGGTTAAATCAAGTGGCAGTTAGTTTGTCTTCATGCAAATATTCTTTTTCTGTTATAAAATATTCTCGTTTGGGGGTAATCACAACAATTCCTTTCAGGGTGTTCATGAGGGTTTCTCATTGTCATAGTTGTGTAAATGTTTATACCTTTTCAGTTTTCCCACTCTGGTTTCCTGGTTGGTGTAAGTTTCAATTTTCAAACTTTTGTTATTTGTATTGGACTCAGATAACTTTAGTTTTTACTCTCTTAGAGCAAAATTTTCAACAAAGCACTCCTGGAAGTTTGATATTGGGATATGTCCTTACTAGTGGATTATGGTCATTTTAAACTATGGATATGTATGTCTATTAAGTATTTTCATACTAGGCAGTTGTATTTCCCCCATGGTTGTGTTCTGTGTTACATGAACTAGAGTGCATGAACATTGTATTTTCCTAAAACTTCAGATAATATTTTTTAACGGATTATTTTCACCTATTGTCCATGTAGTTAGCATTATTGCACTTTATTTTTCTGAAACTTCTATTTGTAACATAAACATCAATCAAGATCAACTTGTATCATGGTAAAAGCATTTATTACTTTCTTGAAAAGTCTCACCGATAACCTAACATAGATAAAATGTTACATATGAAAACTTTTTTTTATCCTCACAACTGTCTCTCTCTTTTCTTTTTGTTAGTGTAAACAATTGGTGAAACTTAACAAAGTAGTTGTCTTAAGAGTAACATTTGGACAGATAAGTCTAAAATTGCCGAGGATAAAGGCGTGGTCTTATGTCCAATTTGTTATCCATGTCACATTTTACTGAGATTTTATTTCTCAAGATCTGGTAGAAGTGATTTTATTGTTGTATAAATTGATGATTTGTAATCTCTCTCTTCCATTTATAAGTTTATGTACAATTGGTGCATTATTTCTGATTTGAGGCGCAATGGGTGCCTCCAAAATCTTTATCTGACATAACTAAGTGAAAATTTGACGTAACACTGCCCTTGGACATGGAGAATCTTTTGATACTTCTTGTACACTTCAATATTGAAGGCAAACATCATACTCATTAAGTGCATTCGATAGCTTACACACTATAGCACCTTAAACTCAAAATGCATTTATTCCTAGCTTGTGTGATACATTTGTGGTCTGTTATTTTGTTTGGATCTATGGCCATTCCTCTACTATATTGCAATTGGGCCACATTTTCATTAAAATTTAGCATGATGCTAAATCTTTGTAATTATGTCATTTCTAGTCATAACTCAATTTGGCCCTTAAGTCGATATAGCTGGGTTTGGATATGCAGATCCTTTATTATAAATGGGTTATGTTTTCATTAAAATTTAGCGAGATGCTAAATCATAGTATTTAAGTCGTTTCTAGTCATAACTTAATTCGGCCTGAAATATAATATAGTTGGGGTGGATCCTTTCCTCTTACTACATTGTAAACGGCTACATTTTTTTTAAGAAATCTAGCGAGATGCTAATTCTTTGTAATTAAGTCATTCCTATCATAATTAATTTGGCCTCAATTGATATAGTTGGGTTTGGATATACAGATCATGTTTTCTACTATATCGTAAATGTTATGTATTATCATTAAATTTTACGTGATGCTAAATCTTTGTAATTAAATCATTTCTAGTCATAACTGAATTCGACCTCGATGTTGATTTAGTTGTACTTGGATATGTGAATCGTTTCCTATACTATATTGTAAATGGGCTTCATGTTCATTGAAATTTATGTTGTTGAAATTTTCTCGTAAGCCCATAATGCTATAAACATGTAAGATGATATTTGCTCGTGTCATGTTAAATTATTGTTTCCATATTGTGCTTATGTTAGTCTTCAATGTGATCTGCTTTGGAGACGAGTGCGACATTCTTTGTTGCATGCCTGTATAGTTAACATTCTTATGTAAATGTTTGTTTGTTGCATGGTAAAAAGTTACTCTTCTTGGTTGCGTTGGTGATTGTAATGCATGTAACGAAAGTAAATACGTAAGATTGATAGGGCAAAAGTAGATAAATTAATGATAAGCTGATTTGGAAATATACTATTTTGGATAGCGGTTTGATTTGCAATATAGTTATCAAGTTGCTCTAGATGGCAAGACATTTTTAGTAACTAAGAAAAAATGCTGCATCATAAATCATGCAGTTGATCATTTTTTTTGCTTCATTAGCTTCGGTTTTTACATTTTATTAATTTTGCTATTGTGATCCCAACTTCTCTTGTTTCTTTGGTTTGTTCCTAATTTATTCTATTTTTCTTAGTCTGTTTTATGCTTACTCGGTATTAAGGTTTCAATTAATCAAGAGCTGATGTGTTCGTCTATTTGATTCTTTAGGATGTATCGAACAAAATAATGTCATTTACTCATAATGGTCCAAGGGCTGTTTGTATCCTGTCAGCAAATGGTGCGATATCCAACGTGACTCTTCGCCAACTTGCAACATCTGGTGGAACCGTAACTTATGAGGTTTGTCGCTTTGTTTTTAAGTGAGAATTAGTTAGTTGTTAACAGAACACACACTTGCGCATATATAAAGGTGCAAGCAAACTCCATTATGGCCATTATAAAAAGTTGAGGTTCTATCTCGAGTTCAATGGAATCCTTTTTCTGTCCAATTCTAGGGGGTGCCATGGAGTTTTTGGTAATGAGAATATTCTTATTAATAAAAGTGACAAAATGGGTTGCCCTACAAATATTCCTTTTGATGTTTCAAAAGATTTGGTTATATTTTGTGATGTTCTTAAAAAGGTAATTCTTATTTATTTAGATCCTCTAGCTTTAAACTCATAAATCATGTGGATCATAAATTTGATAGGGAAAGATTTATAGTCTGATAACTCGTAAATTTCTGCTGCTATAGTTATCTCCTATTTATTAGCCGTTGCAGAAGCCTTTCTGGTTCGAGGAGCAAGGAATTCATCACTAGTTTATCAAAAGGTTCTAGTTATGAATTAACGTATATAGGAAGATTTCATGGAATATATGTTCCACTGCCTTTTCTTTAATAAAGCCATTGCTTAGTTTGAACAAAATGGTTTGCTGTAGCAACTCAACATTTAAAACAAACAATGATGTTAATCATGAAATGATTGTTGAACATGCTTTTATTTAGCCATCCTCTCGGAGCTGTTAGATGGATGCATACCAAAGTTACTGAGTGGTCTTTTGACAAATAACTAGTTTGTATCAGTCTGATTTAAATTCTGCAAAGAATATTTGAAATGATTAGGCAGGTTTTTAGAATAACTTTTTTTTTTTCCATTTTTAGGTGATAAAATTTAAGATTCCAAATACATGAAACTTATTTTTGAAAAAATAAAGGAAATAACGAATATAAATGTAAGTGTACCATAAAAATTTATGAAAAGTTAATTGCAGGACTTTCATTTTGCATTGTAATCCTTGCACCCAGTAAAAGACAAGAACATCACAAAAATTTTATTTTTTCCACAAGACATTATTTACCTTTTGATCTTGTTAAAATCTTAATGATGTCTAGGGTGCAAATATGGATGATATTAGCATGAGGCTGGAGTTGATGTTCATAGAAAAATGCTAAATATTTTTTATGGTTTCTTGGATATTGAATTCAGGGGCAGAAATTGAATAGTATGTGAAAGTTATCTTGTCAAGCACAGTACTTCTTTCTCATTTGAAATTAGTCTAACCGATGCTTGTATGTGATTTCCTATTTCTTATGATTTGTGTCATTATCTGAGATAATTTGCGAACTTGTTTTCTGCTTTAAAAAGAGAGCTTCTGTTAAACTCAGGCTTAAGAAGAAATTTTTCTTAATGCAGGGAAGGTTTGAAATTCTGTCAATGTCTGGTTCATTTCTGCCATCAGAAAATGGGGGTCAAAGGAGCAGAACTGGGGGATTAAGCTTGTCTTTATCTGGCCCTGATGGTCGGGTGCTCGGCGGTAGTGTAGCTGGTCTTCTAACGGCTGCAACTCCTGTTCAGGTGAATTTGCTGTTCTGCTATAATTGTAGTTTCACTATAGTTTTTGGAAAAATGAAAGACATTGTGCTTGTATTGTGCAACCCCTTTTCTCGAGTGCTGTCACATCCCTGGTTCTTGTCATTTTATGCAGAAGCAGATGTAATGTGAATTCCCTGCTAGAATCTTTTTTAATAGTCATCTGGAATGTGGAAAATCTTTTATCTAGGAAGTAATCCAACTATGTAATCTGGTGTGATTCTTTAAAAATGACTTGTTATGTATGTGTGATGTTTCAATCGTGGGTATGGAACGGCAATCATCTCTTTGGCCTTATCAAACGTTATATAAAATGTTCAAACATGTCACTGTGTTCTGACTAGATATGGAAAGATCTATTATGCCTATATACTTGATTATTGAATGGTAAAACATTTGCGGTCAATGTTTGGGGGTGTAATCTGTCCAGTCTTTTCTTATTTAAACTTCCCTCAATGTGTTATAATTAAAGATTTTTGTTTAGAGAGTTAATGTTAGTTTTGTTTAGGGAGTTAATGGTAATTACGCATTGAAACTTTTACTAGAAATGAGATGCTAATGACCGCATTACTTATATTTGATAATGGCATCTGCTTATATATATCTCAGTCAAAGCCAATGAATATTAAGCTTTCTGTTGTTTTGCAGGTAGTTGTGGCAAGCTTCCTTGCAGAGGGTAACAAGGAATCAAAATCAGCCAACCAAAACGAACCCTTTTCTTCACTTAGCAGGTTCAATCAAGCTGTGGGGACAACTGGGCAAAATAGCCCACCATCCCGTGGGACTTTAAGTGAATCCTCGGGTGGGCATGGCAGTCCGCTTAACCAGAGTACCGGAGCCTGCAATAACAATCATCCTCAAGGATTTTCAGGCATGCCGTGGAAGTGAAATTGAACAATGCTTTACTAGAATTTAGGCTAATCCAATGTTGTGCTATATATGGTAGGGTCTCGAGGAGACGGTAAGTTTCAAGCTTTTTGTAAGCTAATTAAATTAAACTATTAGTTACTAAAATAAAGACTACAGAATGCTTTCCAGTTTGATAGCTATTGTTGCTGGTAAGCGCTGGTTAGATAGCGGCTAGCGGATGAAGATTTGTTAAGTTAGAAGAGGTTCTAGCCAACTAGATTGACATGTATGCTGTCTTATGTTGTAGTAGCTTCATCTTTTTCTTGTTGTTCAGTTGCTTTTGCATAATGCAAATCTCCTTTATTAAATATTTGATAAAATTAGCACATTAAGTATAATATTCAGTGAAATAATATTTTTTTAATAATAAAACTGTTATAGTTTTTTTAAAATTTTAAAATTATCCTCTTTGTTAAAAATATTAATTTATTTTAATTAATTAAAAATTTAATATAAAATTAATATCTATTGTATATAATTTAGAATTCTTTCAAACTATGAGATGGTTGGAAATATGGTTGATGGTTGGAAATATGGTTGATGCTATGACATATGACTACTGCTATGACTGCGTGGTTTTTGGCGATTTTCACTGTAAAATTAAAAATCAGTATTTGTTGATATAAGTTAATATAGCTTAGTAGCAATTAATAATAAAATTAATATACATCAATATAATTTATAATATTTCTAAAATAATATCTAACTCGGTATTAAAAAATACTGATAAATATTGATAAAAAATACTAATTTATATAAATATTGACAAATACTAATAAAATTTGATAAATATAAACAGATAAATTATATCAAATAAAAAGGTCTAATATGTGTCATTTAATTTTTTTGGGTATTCCTCTTTTGACTCTTTTCATTTAATTTTCTGTTATTACATTTTATTTTTCATCTTATCATTGTATATTGTGTTATTTGTGGCTTGAGCTGAGTTAGCCACAAATACATATAAATGATTCTGCATATGTTTTATGTTATTCATTAATTCAAATTCTGTCTATTGAAATAAATAGCAATCTAAACCAATTTATTTGTAACAGAGTTTCTCAAGAACCAAATTTGCTTGTCTCATTACTTGTGTAAATGTGTCACTCACATGGAAAACAGACATCATAGTTCCTATTAGCTTTCTCTATGACGTGTGCACCGAGAGCCGGAGAATATTTTGCAATGTTACACAGTATAGGATGAATCTGAGGAAAACTGGGATTTACTTCTTGGCTTTCTTCAAAAGCAAGCGCAATGAAAACATCCCAAGCGCGAAAGTCTGCCAAAACCATCCTCTTGCATTACCTGGATCCACCCTTTTCGCTAAATTCCATGCGTATATGCCCTCACCAACATGTGCTGCCATTGCGAGAAGAAATACTAACCTTGTTGTCCATATTGACCGAAAGAAGAACAGACTGAGAGCTCTGAAGAGTGGTATTGGCCCTATGTCGGGTAAGTATGCAGCGGAGAACAATGCACCCATTCCAATTGCAACGGCCAGCCACACATATATGGTAGGTCCATCCAAAGTTTTCCTCTTCTTTTCCTGCCAGTAAGAGATAGTTGCAGCCATGCCCTCCTGAGGACTCACCATCGGAACATACCCAAGCTCTTGCTTAGCTTTGAGAAATGAAAAATAGTGGGTCACACCGACCTGTTCATATATGCTAAATTAAGAAAATATGACATTCTTGGAAATTAGAAATTGGCAATTGAATAACTCAATCCAATTCATTGATTGTTGAAAGAAAAAACGATGTCATAAAAGCTTGAAAAGAGAACCTTTAACTATATCAAACATAATGACAATATAATTTGTAGAAATTATAGTTTTTTACTTTGTAGAAATTATAGTTCTTTACTTTTATCTCGATTTGGAACCAAACATGCATGAAAATGTGAGGACAAAATATCGGGTTTTGAAACACACCTTAAATACTTCAGCCGGAAGAATAAATGGCTGAGGAAGCCATCCTCGATTCAACCATGGATACAAGAGTGAATAAGTAACCCAGAACATTCTTGCTAGAATAAGAGCATGGGGGACTGATATAGAAGCCTTTGGTAGATCGTAATCCAAGCTTCTAAGAAGGGGCCGTAGGAATTCAAAAGTGTTGATTGGAGATCCTGTGAAAGAAGAAAGTCATTTTCTCTTCCGTTGTTAAACATCATTCTAATAATCCAACAAAATTCATATGGCGGTTTGGTGAAGATGGTCTCCTAAATACCTAATGGCGATATATTAATTAGGAGGCAAAAGTCCCAGGAACGAACCGACTCACTGTTAATGCTTCAATTTCAGAAATTACTATACTAAGACTAGTTTGACTTATATCATTACCATCAGATATGAAGTATGGCTGTCCACCAGCTACTGGACGACCTCCATTTGCAGGAATGTCATCCAAAAGTCCCATGCTTGCCAATATCAGTGCAAGGACGAGGTTATCCACATAAACCCAGTCTGATTTCACATTTGAAGTACCAATTCTGAAAGGCATCAAACCCAACTTTGCAAAGGACAGAATCCTTGGCAAGTGTCTCTCTTCACCCGGCCCATAGATTGCAGCCGGACGAATGGCACATGTATAAAGACGTTTCCCATTGTTATTCCTATACAAAACACAAATAGTCAGATGATTTCTTTGCAATCCATAGAAACACCAACCAAAACTTTCCAGTAATTATGGAGTGTTAGAATCAAGGACAGAATCATATCACTAACAAAAGAAACACTATGATTCTCATAAACAACCAACTTACTTTAGAGGGCGACCATTGTACTTTAGAACCAACTGTTCAGCAATTGATTTACTACGGCCATATGGATCAACGTGATTGTCAGTAGGGAAATAAGGTAGGGTTTCATTGCCATTGACAATCTCCTTGCCACCAAACACAACATTATATGTGCTAACATAAACGAGCCTGTTGATTCCAAACTCAATGCAAGCTTCTAAAACATGACAAGTTCCATTGATATTCACATCATCAACGCGAGCAAATTGGAGCATTTCTTTTCCCGACATGCCAAATGAAGCAAGGTGAAACACACAATTTGCACCCCGTAGAGCTTTCTGAACATCATTTTTGCGGGTGAGATCCCCTAAATTGTCACTAAACAACCTTAGAGAATTGCAAATGCAGAGAAAGCTAAAACCTTTCAGAGAACCCATCAATTTTATGGAATAAATATCAAGGTTTTTTTTTTTTTCTTCTGAAAGCCAATATTAAGAATTCAACTAAAAGAAAGTGAATGTAAGCAAAGCAATATATCTCCTTTGAAAAAAAAAAAGGTACTCTACACTAAAAATTACTTATATACTTGTAATTAAACATTAAAAAAAATAGAGAGAAAGCTACTAACTTCCTGCATAACCCATCAATTTTAGGATCCAATTTCAAGAATTCAACTAAAAGAAAACTACTTAAGGAAAACAAAAGGCTACAAACTTTCTACCTAATCCAACAATTGTAGGGATCGAGCAACACGAATTCAACTAAAAAAGAATTGATTTCAGGAAAAAAATCAAATACAGCTGAAATTAATGAATAAAAGAAAGAACAAGAAGAGACCTTGAATGCAGTCAACCCCAAAATCAGTGAGTCGTTGAGACCATTGGGATGTGGATAGGAGGTCAAAAGCTCGAACTTGGCGAGCACCTCGTCGGACCAGCTCCAGACACAGAGCAGCGCCGACAAATCCCTGCCCGCCGGTCACCACGAAGATGTTGTCTTCTATCCCTTCATTCTCGCTGAGATGCATTTTAATTTTTTTGTTCTTACTTATGTCTAATGAAAATGGTTTCCGATCCTATGGTTTTTTGAAATTCAGTGGAAAAGGTTTCAAGCAGAGCGTGAAATTTGTGAGTGAAATTTTCGGCGTGCCCGACAACTGTGCCTGTGTGCTGGGAGTTTTTAGCAAAGGTGTTGAAAATTTAAACGTGGACACCATATACGGAGCTCGCATTCTGCAAATGCGAAATAGCCTATTTCGCAATTCACAATTGCGAATTTATTTTTTTTTAATTTTTTATTACAGAGTTCGCATTTGGCAAATGCGAACTCCGGGTTTAGGTAACGGTAACCACAGTATTAATGAGAGGATTAAATGCGGCCGTTCCCGAGAGCGACGCGTGCCGT
>CANUEY010485062.1:0-33240 GCA_948099555.1 Croton setiger | reverse complement strand
TTTATTTATATATATAATATTTTAAATATATATATATATATATATATATATATATATATATATATATATATATATATATATATATATATGATAAATGGTGACAATTGCACTCATACATAGCCACGTTTAGGGAGGTGTATATATACTATTTAGAGAGGGAACTTTAAGAAAAACAAAAAGAGAGCAGTAAGGACAGTTAGAAACAGGCGGAGAAGAAAAAAAAAAGAGGAGAGAAAAAAAGGGAAATAATAACCAATAAATTTATGAAATTTACTCTAAATTAAGGTATATATGTATCTATAATTCCTGTTTTTATGAATTTTAAAGAATAATTATTGAAAGAAAATTTTAATAAATCAAAATTATTGAAAGGGGATTAATTTTCAATGAAACAGCTGATTAATAGATCACGTGTGTAGACATAATCTATTTGACAATTAATTGGTAGATTGACAAAAAATTAATACTGAAAGAAAATATTGTTATGCTTTTATCTTTTTATAGGAAATAATATTTTTATTTAAACTAGTTAGTTTAAGTGATTAATTAGTGTGTAAAGAGAATAAAATTGAATAATAAAATAATTAAATTAGATTTTATTTTTACCGATAGTTATAAAAATGTTAAAAATTAAATAAAAGATAATATATGAAGAATTGTAATAAATATTATTTTTATTCAATTCAATTTTGATTCAAGTGATAGATTCAATTGTAATTATAATTGGGTTTACTTGTAATTCAGTTCAATTGTAATTGGGTTGAGTCATTATTGTATTTGGATTTAAGTTTTTGGATGCTTAGCTTTTAAACAGATTGAAATCAGATGCACTCCTCCATCTGATCTCTGTACGTGCCACTTTCAATTTTTTTTTTTTACTTTTGAGATAACCTTGTTTCATGCGTATTCTCAGGTCATGATATTCTTCAGTGCTTATGGTGTTCCTTTGAGCTACGTAGAGGATGTTGGAGATTCGTACAGAGATCAGATGGAGGAGTGCATCTACTTAATCATGCAAGAATTAAAAGCCAGAGGATTCTGCAATGACCATACTCTTGCATATCAGGTTGATTGTGATATAAGTTCATATATTAGCTCTTAGTCTTGTCCTTTGATGATTATGAGAGCTGCTGTCTATATAGTTCATTCATTTCTTTTTAGCTTACTTGTTGAGCTTGTCGCTTTTTTATTATTGGTAACATCTTTATTGGCTCTCCATTAATTAACTCTTGTTTATAATGCGCAGAGCCGAGTTAGGCCTGTACAATGGTTGAAGCCTTACACTGATGAAGTTCTGGTTGAGCTTGGCCAGAAAGGTGTGAAAAGTTTGTTGGCTATCCCTGTAAGGTATGCTAGTTGTTTCTTTGTCACCTTATCAATTACAGTTCTGAATAATTATTGATTATCAAGTTGGTGACAAACTTTCGGATTTATGCATGCCAAGTGAAGTGCACGTTATATGTACTTTACCTTCTTCCTTGACAATTGTCTTCTTTAGCTCTAAATTTGTTTACAAATGATTGATTAAAACATTTGTTTCATACTGTATCGCGAATGATTTTACTCTGGCATGAAAGTCAACTATCAAATTGCAAATACCATTTTCAAGCATTTTTATGTAAGATTGACCCATGTAAATGTAGCAGGTCAAGTTCTTGGTTTTGTTGCATCTATAGACGAACTAGATTTTGATTTTCATATTTCGTAGATGAATTAGATTTTCAAGTTTTACCCATATGCACATGTATGTTGTAATTGGAATTTAGTTTAGCTTTATGTTAGATTGATACATTTTATATGAAATTGTAGCTTTGTGAGTGAACACGTAGAGACACTAGAAGAAATTGACATGGAGTACAAGTAGTTGGCTCTAGAATCAAGCATTAAAAATTGGGGTCGTGTACCAGCTCTAGGTTGCACCTCATCCTTCATTTCAGATTTGGCAGAAGCAGTGGTAGAAGCCTTACCTTCAGCAAAAGCCATGACAACCTCAGAAGACACCACCTCTAAAGAAGCAGATTGTGATCCCTTTATCTATGCTATCAAAATGATTATTGGTTCAGTATTGGCATTTGTGCTGCTCTTTTCTCCAAAAATGATCCATGCATTCAGAAATCATCTCTTTTGAAGGCAATACAAAATATACAAGTGTGCTTACAGAGAATAAAGTATGATAAAAGATTGGCTAAGTTACACAAATATAAACATGATTTTGAATGTGATAGTTTTTGCATACTAGACGTGCAACTATAAATAACAAATGAATTTCTTTTGTAGTTTGCTGAATCATTTGAACCAGTGCTAATTTTTTTTTTTTTTTTTCAGTTGATAATAAAGATTGTTTATCTGATTGTAGCGAGCAAACTACTTAAATTATTTCAAAAAGGTGATTTATTCAGTTTATATATAAGTAAATACAATCATTTGATTATATGCTTATACGCGATTGGATCAGTCAAATGATAAAAAAAAAGAAAAACTTTTCCCTAATGCAAGTGATAGTTTTAGCTGTAAGTTGGGATATTAAAGTATTGATAGATCATTTAAAGTGTTGATAAATAATTTTAAAATTGAACATTAAATTCTAGCTTAAAAATAAGTATCTTATAAACCAAAATAATTCAGCAACTACTTATAAGTTTAATTAGATAGCCTCACACACTTTATGTACATAGAATCTAACAAATTTGCTTCTAACAATGTAATTGAACTACAACTATATAGCTTCTTTCGTGGTTATTATCAACCAAGTTCTTAGTCGGGCACATGACATAACTAGGTAGTAACTGAAATGCGATGGAGATTTTTGTTACTAAAATAACCCAATTAGCTGAATTAGAAAAAAGTGAAGGTAAACATATTATTATATACATGAATATGGTGAAAGCCTTGAATTTTGAACAGCTATAATCACAAACAAAAACAAGTATCAGCAAAATCTACAGTAACAAAAATAAGATTGAAAATTAACTTATAAGAGGGCAAGTACCCATTTGACTCTCATCATTCATTTGTTCTATGACTTGATGCACATTTCGTAATTGTAATGCATATTTATGCTAATTCATATATGTTGTGGTCAATTGACAGTAAGAGGTTGAAGACAAAATAATTGAAACTTCATCAGTTTATCACAGAGCATACTATCTTATTGAAGCACTCAGACTTATTAGCCGGTGAATGTGAATCCTCGTACAATTTCACGAGCACATGACACACAAAGGGAAGGGAAGGAAGAGGGTTCATTTACCAATCTTCTAGTTCTACTAAACAATGATATCTCAAATTGTTCTAATTAGTTTTACAGTTACTTACTTCCATCGTGATCGAAATTCTAGCTCATGAGAAGTATATATATCAAATAAAAAAAGGGGGAAACTCTTAAAACACATAAATTTAGCACAATAAATTATTGCTACAACAATCCATCAGATTAAACATGTGTATTATTGCATTATCTTGTCTTGTATCAGAAAATCATTGAAATGAAGTAGAAAAGGAGCAGTTTCATCAACAAGAAAAAACTCAAATAAACAAGTAGTCGTAATAATCATGTATCAAATTACAACATAACACTACAAAAAAATGTTAAAATAGCTACGAATTTTAGCTACGAAATTGAAGTTTCTAATTAATGTGATGGTGTAGCGATCCGTAGCCATTCTGTAGCAATATTAGCTATGGAACTGAATTCTGTAACGATTATTTTGGCGCCTGGCGCAAATTGTAGCGACGAAAATTCATTGCAATTCCGTAGCAAGTATAGGACCAATTATGGTAGCTACAAATTTACCAACAGAAATTTCTTTGCTACGGATTTCATAGCTAATATGCTATGCTGCGGAAATGTCTTTGCTATAAAATTCCTTTGCTATAGATATGCTGTAGCTAACTTGCTTTGCTATGTATTGTTTTTTGCTACAGAGAATGGTTTGCTACGAAAGTTGTATGGTTTCTAATTAAAGTGTTTTTGTAGCAAATCCATAGCCATTTTCAAGCAATTATTTTGGCGCGGATGTTATCTACGGACATATATTCGTAGCAATTATTTTCACGCGGATTGTAGCTACGGCATATAGCAATTGTGTAGCAAAAATTAGGATGAATTCTGTTACGTACGTATTTCTACGAAAAGTATTTTTGCTACGACTTTGTGACGGCTGCTACGAAATATGTGGCATAAAACGGCGGCGTTTTTCTCTTTAGGAAAAAAAAAAAAAAGAAAATAAGTTTCTTTTTTTTTTTTTTTTTATGTTCTTTGGAACATTAATGGAAATTTTCACATTCTCACCCAACCAAAACTTCCCACTCTCTTAAATTAGCTTTGATTTCATAATCTTTTCCAAAATTTCAGCCGTTTTCCGCTTTGCTTTCTATCTCTTGTTCCTTTGATTTCATATTCTATTCGTTTTTGCTTTCAATCTTCTGTTCGAGAAATCAATCTTCTGTTCGCCGACGTTTCAGTAGTCTCTACCCGTCGAAGAAGACAACGTAGAGAAAAAGAAAAAGGCAGAACTCTCAAGTCACGATTATTCTCTTTCCGATTCCGAAGATCCATAGAGGAGACGAGAAAAAGCTCCAAGGTACTGATATCTTTCTTCCTCTAAATTTAATTTTAGTGTTGTTTTGCTTCAGTATCTTAGGGCTTAGGGTTTTTTTTCTTTAGATTGTTTTGAGCGAATTCGTATGGGGAATGGTTCTTAGTTGAGATCACTTAGCTATTATTTCGTAATCAGCTTGAAAATGGCAGAACTTTGGCTGATTACAACATCCAGAAAGCTTATATGTATCCAAAATTATACAGGTAATCAAATCTTAGTTAAATAAATCAAAAGGAAATGTATGTATCCCATCTTAAGAGGCAAAAGCTTGTGGTTTCTGTTTGATCTTAGAAAAATGTTCTAGAACAAATAAAAACCAGTGCAAAAATGACAAATCTGCATTTAATAAGAAAGATACAGAATGGATGTGGTAGTCTCAATTGGTGTGATTGGTATGATTGTAAGCAATCTGTTTACATCCAGTATTGTTGCAGGTGCATTAAAATTAAGTGCTCATTAGTGATAGCACTTTTCTTAAATTCTTCCAATAATTCTTCAGCCATTCCATACAAGGTAACTACCCGTCACAGTCACACAACAAAAATGATAAATCTCATAACGATAATGCAAATACGTTATATTACACAAGAAAAGCTACAGAAACCCAATTTACAAACCTGTTAGGATGGTTACAATTGGATTGGACCCTCAAATCTTAAACAGAACTCAACTGATTGATGTCTTCCAAAACCATAGTGAAATACCCAACAGCCATTCCAACCTAAAACGAAACTGGTCAAGCCAACATTGATTGCAAAATTTGATTCAGCTGATAGTTCTTACCTCAACCTCTGTGTGTTTTACGCTTGCTGGCTACTTTTTCTCAGTCGTGCTGTTCTTTGGATCAGTAAATGGAGTGAGAGGTGGGAAGGATGGAACAGCTTTCACTATGAACTTGCGTCCGCTTCTTAATCCTGCTGCTGATGTGTTTGATCGTTGGTCTTAATATGAACTTGCGTCCGCTTCTTAATCCTGCTGATGTGTTTGATCGTTGGTCTTAATATGAACTTGCGTTCGCTTCTGAAATGTAGTGTTAGCCTGATAGTATTGGCCTAAACAGGAACAGTATACAGGAACTATTACCTCTTTATTAGCAGGGAATCCTGATAGTCTTGTAACATTATTGGTTCTTGCTAATTCTGCTTGGTTCGCGGAGGTAAGTGATGAGACAGTAGGAACTGAGTTACAAAAAGGTTGAGCTTTGAATATCAGAAGGCCTTACAGAATTTTTTTTGGCCATTGCAAGTGTAGTGAAATGCAGAACCATTTTCATCGCTGCTACTGCAATCCAGTGCAGAATTTGCAGAGTAGTTTTGATTAGCACAAGTGAAAGAAGTAAACAAGCTGAGTATAAGCAAGCTAAACAAGAAATGATCCATGGTGGATGGACTCTTTAACAAGAATCGAGAGGTAATTAGGATAATGAAAATCGGTTTATCAATAAAACGCGTTTAAGGATTATAAAAAGATGCAAATTTTGTAATGTTTTCAATTTCATTGACATGTTTTTTCCCCTAAAAATCAGGTCTTGCCGTGGAATTTATGTCCTAATAGAAAATGTAGCTTCATTAATATATTCATGAAGATTACAGAAATAATCTAATATTGTGAAAGCAAAGGGAAGATTTTTCTTGTTCTTGCCTTAAATGATATTCATTAAATAAAATGATATGTGCATAAAAAAACAATAAATTATTATAATTCCTGCACTGGCCCAGTTGATTCGGTTGCTTAAATCACAAATAGGACATTTTGATGCTCGGAAAACCAATGCATGTAGTCCAAAATCTGGACTCATATTGAGTGACTGGAACTTTTGAATCAAGTCATAATGTTTCTTCTTGGTTAGAATCAGCCAAATATTCAATATTTTTTTTTTTTAAGGGTATCAGCCAAAATGTTCAATTGAAATTAGTATTTTTTTAGTTAAATGCGATTCCTAAATAGGAATTAGGGTTGTTAATAAATCTCAATTTATATTGTTGTCTTATATAATGCCATGAATAAGATTTTATTATATTATTATTATCTATACTAAAATGGTTAACATATGTACCCGTGATTGATTGATTGATATTGGATGATATATATGGAAACTGTGGCTTGTATGATTTTCTTTGAAGTGGTTGAATGAGGTTGTATAATTTTGTAAGTTTCATGGATTTGGAATTTGACCGTTTACAAGTTGTTCATGAATTGCGGAAGATTCAGACTAATTTTTCATATCACAGTAATCTTATTTTTTATTATAAAGGAAATAATGTGTTCCTTTTATTCACTTAATGTGAAATTTAAGCAATAAGTGAAGAAGTATGCTCACACTTTATTGATCGTATGTCTTAATATGAACTTGCCTCTCTAAAAAGGCAGTTTGAATTGAAATTTTGTCAGGTCTAGGTGTTTAAAATTAAGGGAAAAAAAACCTAGGTACGTTTTAGTCGGTAGAAAACATGAAAATAGAAACGAAGAGAGAGACAGCCTGTTGCTCCTCTTGTGAAGAAAAAACCCTAGAAAGAAGAAGAAGAAGGCATAAGAGCTCATGCTCTGTTTTTTTCTTTGCTGTTCCGCTTTCATTTTTCAGATTCTCTTCCTGATTTTTTTTTTCTTTTTTTCCTCATCTTCAAATCAACTTCATCTTAAACTTTCAATTATATAAGATGTTATGCTGTCAAAATTTTGTTGGATTTCATTTTCCCCGCTGCTCCTGCTGCTGCTCCTACTCCTGTTTTTGAATGAGGTTTTGATTTGCTTTGTAATATGTTTTTGATTATGAGGCTTTGGCAGCTGTAAAGTTAGTGCATGATAGTAAAATGATTAGTTGATGACAATTGTTATGATAGTAATGATGAATTGATAATAAATTGACCAAATTTGATTAGTGTTAGGTTGTTATGAATTGTTAAGTTGACCAAGTTTATAAACTGTCATTAAACGTTATATATATATATATATATATATATTTTTTTTTTTTTTTTTACTTTATACATGAGTTTTATGGTTATATATATTGAACTGTATATTGTGGCATCTTTTTAAAAAAGTCCCCGTCAGATGCTCGCCTCTCGCCTTAAAGGCCAGGCAAGATCCTCTCGCCTTGATGGTGCCTCTCACCTTATCAACAATGTAATCTTGTATTAATAATAGCTGCGGAGCGTGTTTTGTTTCTTCTAATTAATTAGACACTCTGGATACATATTTAATAATACTATCAAAACTTAGAAAACCATATTTTTTCTTTCGGGAGGGTCAAATTTTGTTTTGAATGCTATAGCCATAATAATACACAGTAGCTAAGATATGCTGTAGCCATCATACTTAATTAATTTGCTGTTATAAAGGATAGAATTGTGTATATAATACTTGCTTGCAATGCAACTATATGAATCTAGTGATTCTGCTCCAGCCCCCTCTGCAGCAACTAGTCTTTAAATACTGCTCCCGCTCCTCTTCTGACTTGATGACTAATTTGAGTTATCTCTTTAAGCAAATTTCTTTAGAATCTCTCGCAATTAATGATGGTCAGCTTTCTTCCAAGTGCTGAAATCCTTCTGATTTCATTACCGCTGCAGCAAAGCAGCAATATACATTCTGAACACCACTTTATGAGCAATTTTATATTTATAATCAAATGAGAAAGACCATATACCTATTTTAATTTTACCTGTTAGTAGCATTTGCTTCTTTTATAACATGATTAAGGGAACTTACTTAATTTCTTTTGCTATCAAATGTGCACAAGAGGTCATAACAGCTCCCAATATCAATTTCCATTCTTTATTGTCAGCTAGGATTGTCTTGTTTCAGTTGATTTCATAGCTGGTATAGGATAGTGTATAAGTTTGTCAGCTGGAATTAGTGTTGCGTACCTCAAGTATTTGTTACTTCCTCTATAGCTGTTACATTACACATGTCTTTAACTAATATATGTCTTTAATTGGCTTTAGATTTTGAAGTTCTGCTGCTGCACTTTGACGAACGAAAGCAAGAAGCCAAACACCATTGTTCATCAGGTTTGAGCTCTCTCTGAATTTTCCGTTCGTTTTTGTAGGTCTGATTTTGATAATTTGTGATTGTGAAATACATGATTTTGGTGAATGAATTTTTAATGGATGAGTTTGTTATGCATGAATGACTAAAAAGATGATTAAATATGTGTTTAAAGTGGCTGATATATGGAAAGAAGTGTCCGGAATTTGTATTTTACAAGTCTGAATTTGGCTTTTGTTGTTTGCATTTGATCTCAGCTCCAACGTCCCTTTACAGTGTAGCTGTTAAGTGATCATTGCAATGTAGCTTATTAAATTGCTGGCTAGGTTTTTGTATTATCATACATAAATGACATTTTAATTATATTTAATAGTAATGGCTAGGTCTTAATAATTCTTTGTACAGGAATATGAATCCAGATAGAAGTTGGATGTATCATAGGCTTAGTGGAGGATCTATTACTCTAGAATTTGTTAGGGGAACTAATGAATTTATTCAATTTGCAACTTCTCATCCCGAATGCATGGATGGAGATAAACTGAAATGTCCTTGCATTAGGCCTGCCGAAATAAAATTGTTTTACCTATAGACGTTGTTATTACAACACTTGTATGGAGGAGGTTTTGTACCAAATTATTACAATTGGTACTTGCATGGTGAAGAGTAGGAAGATGCTATCGAACTGAGTGTGGACCACTTGGAAGGCACAAATTTCCTTGTTGATGAAAATGTATTTGAGCATCAAGATCAATATTGCAACATGGTAATCATGCCTTACATCAACAAGGGGTGTCAAATGAACCTATAATATGCATAAACCTAGGAATGTGGTTTGTGATGTTTGGACCGTAAAATGCTTTTAGCTTTTTTGTTTCCATGTGTTTTTATCTTTGGTGCATGATCTGTTACTTGATAATGTTGACATACGTGTGTGCTTGTGAATTTTTTATTGATTGCTTAAAATTTAATTTATTTTTGGTTTTCTTATGCCAAAGACTCTTAAGTAGGATGTTCGAAGTTCTAGTTTAGTCAATTTCTATATGTTGAATGCTTCAATATTAATTTGTAATATTTATATCACTTATACAATGAATTTTGGAAAAATGGTTTCGGTGATGAATTCTTGTTTATATAAGCATGCTACATTTCATCACATTACCTACTTTACTTTTATTTTCTAAATATTCTTTATGATTTATTTGGTTTTTAACGGTTCAATGTTTTAATATTTTCATTTCCATTGTTTAAAGATTTTAGATAGCTGTTGAAGTTGTTGGAGCACTCTGTTGTAGTGATTTTTGAGTTTTCTATTGGTTGCTTTTGGAATAATATAGTATTACAGTGATCACTGCTATCTGACTATTGATTCATCTCCATCTTGATGGCTCAATTGTTTGCTCAAATGTTAATTACTGCTTCCTTTCCAATCAAGTTGTTTCATGTACTGTTTGCTTTCTGCAGCTGTCTTATGTTTCATAGTTGTTAGAAATATATTTGACTCCCTTTTCTTCATTTCTTTTATTCATTCTTTTTTCTTTTTTTTTTCCCTCAGAAATCCCAACTTATAAACCAGTCTGTTCTTAATGGCTGCTTTTGGCGTACCAACTATTTCATTCAAGTAAGTGTTTTAAATCTTGTCCGACCACTTTTGAGATATATCATTTAAGTGCATTAGATTCAAAATGATGTCCAGGAACCGATTAATGCAGATGCATCACAAGCTTTTAATTGTCATCAAAACTATAAAAAATAAAAGAATTAAGAGTGGAATCATTCAGCTTGATCATTCCCTCAGTTTAATTCTGTAAAGATGAAATTATCGCTTCATAATGCGTGCCACCAAATGATTGATCGAAACTGTAGGGGGTCCTAGGGGAACGTAATTTCTAGTTCAAGGGAACATATGAGATCTTGGATAAGTTACAAAACAGTTGCACAATCAACTTGAAAATGCCAAAAATCTCTCTACATGCAAAGGAAAGGGAAGGAAGGAAGAGGGTTCATTTGCCAATCTTCTAGTTCAACTAAACCATGACATCTCAAATTGTTCTAATTAGTTCTTCAGTTACTTACTTCCATCGTGAATAACATCAATCCATGAAATTATGCTCTCAACTAACATGGATACTAACACGAGATCAAAATTATTGCTCATTAGAAGTATGTATATCAACTAAAAAAGGAGAAAAACTCCTAAAACACATAAATTTAGCACAACTAGTTACTGCTGCAGCAATCCATCAGATCAGACAGGTATATTATTGCATTATCTTGTCTTGTATCGAAAAATCATCGAAATGAAGTAGAAATGCAGTAGTTTCATCAACAAGAAAAAAACCAAATAAACAAGTATCATAATCACGTATCAAATTACAACATAACTACATGCCTATCTTCATCATTACAGTCGTATAATGTTCGCATTCATTATCATTTTCTTGTTGGGTTCCTCATGTTCTACTGTTCAAACCCAAAAGAACAGACATTTTCTTGTCCCTCCTCCGTTTCAATAACAAAACAAGCCAAACCCATTCGAATTTCAATTCAGATTCACATGTATCAACTTCTACCCCATTTTCTCAAATACAAGAATTACACTCTAGAATAAACTAAAATTCTATACCAAATCATATACAACACTAACCATTTAACCAATTCCCTAAATCAAATAAGTTAAATTTAGAAAAAAAAGGAGGATCAAAACAAATATATATCAACGATCAGGAAAGAATCTAAAGACTCAAAAGCTTCTCTATAAAATTAAATAATAAAAAAAAAGGCAAGGCTTACGATTTATGATATGAAACAGAAAGCTTCGATCGCGGGAGCGAATCAGAGAGTGTTGCTGCCTCCATTCAGTCAGTTTTTTCAATAATATATTCAGAGCGAAAAATATAATTAGGATTAGAAGAATAGAAATATGGGTTTTGATTTGGGTATCTCTTATGAATGAATAAATAAATCAGTTGCAAGTCAAATATACTACACGAACTTTACATTTAAGCAAGAAGCGTTACTTGGTCAATTTAACCAATTGTTAGGTTAGGTAGCTAGCAGATTCCAAGAAGCCGGGATTTTTTTCTAGAGAATTGGTCAAACAGGTAAAACGAAGTAGCATATTGTTACGGACATTTGGGAATCAAAAGGGCTTATGTACTGAACAAAAAACGCATGAAATATCTTCCACTGAAAAAAAAAAAAGTGTATGCCCTTTCATTTGGTTTACAACAACAACAAGCTTTAGTCCCAAACAATTTGATTGTCAAATTGCATTTGAAACTTGTTTTTTGGTAAAATGGAGACATTGTCATCAAGAACTTGATTTATTTCTCATTTTGAATTTGATATTATGTGAATTTGTGAAATTTAAACTTTTATTTGTTTATATTTTGTAAAATCATTGATATACATTGGATGAACATTTGCTACTTATAACAAGATAGATGATATATAATAAAAAGATTAAAAACCAACCTGGTTCAACCCTGAACTGGTAATTGCATTGGTCCAATCTCCGGTCCAATTATAAAATCATAATTAATATGTGGATTACTAATAATAGGTGATAATAAATTGTTTTAGAACTACTTTGGAAGATTTCATTGGAGTTATTTCATGCACAGGGCATGGCCTCGGGCCAAATCCATCATGTCTGTCTCCTGCCGCTCACTTGGAGAGCAAATTGATGTCTCAAGTTCCAGTTCAACTGGTAGAATCATTGCTATTAGCAGGGGATTGGGCCAGTGTAATCCAACTCCAAAGATAAATCTAGTTAGGAAAACACATTGTACAGGTTCAGCTGGAGTATGCACATATGTTGAAAGTTTTGTTGAGGCGCATTCAGTATCCACAGAAGACAAGGTTGGTGTGCTGCTTCTGAATCTTGGAGGGCCAGAAACACTTCATGATGTTCAGCCATTTTTGTTCAATTTATTTGCAGACCCGGTATGCCTTCCTATCATTTCTTTCTCTTCTTTTTGGTTGGTTCAAATATTAAGTTGATAAAATCTATTTTAATTTACCACAGGATATTATACGACTTCCGAGGCTGTTTCAATTTCTTCAGCAACCTTTAGCTCAATTGATTTCTGTGCTTCGTGCTCCTAAAAGTAAAGAAGGGTATGCTGCCATAGGCGGTGGTTCACCTTTGCGTAAAATAACAGATGAGCAGGTGAGTTGAAATGCAAAGAAGGGTATGCTGCCATAGGCGGTGGTTCACTTTTCTTCATTCTTCTTTTGAAATAATTATTGCTGGCAATTGTGCAACCTATTCTATGCAAAATGCATTTGTTACTGACTGACTGGTTCCGGAAATGTATTTATGCAGTCTTGAGATCAATTTCAGTGGTTCGTAGTTTGTAGAATTTGACTTTGTATTTTGAATTTTACAAAAACAGTTTGAACTGTTAAGTTTGACGGTTCTAACTATTTTTGTGCAATTCAAAATATAGTCCAATTCTGCAAACTACAAACGATTGATATTGATCTCGAGACTACGTAGATATAATTCAACACCTGATTTCAAAAAAAAAAAAAAAAAAAGAACAAAAAAGAAATGAAAGAAGAAAAGGAGAACCAGGTGCTACCCACACCTGTTAACAATGCCCTACTGGTTCCACTTTTCTTTCTTTATTTTGTTATTTTTTTTTGTACTGATTTTTTTTTTAAAGAAAAATTTAATATGACATGTTTGAAATATTTGTTGCAGGCACATGCAATCAAAATGGCCTTGGAAGCAAAGGGTATGCCTGCAAATGTATATGTTGGAATGCGTTATTGGTACCCATTCACCGAAGAGGCAATTCATGAGGTTAGACCTCAAATTAGTACTATATGGACTTATATTCTGATTTACTGTAGTTTTATCATGAACTTCCTAATTTGGTGATATGAATTACTTATGTATGCAAATGTATTGAAATTTTCTTCTTGTTTTATCTGACAGATCAAGAGGGACAGGATAACAAAGCTTGTTGTGCTGCCACTTTATCCACAGTTCTCCATCTCAACAACTGGCTCAAGCCTTCGTGTTCTGCAAAATATATTCAGGTGTTATATATGTGTTAGTTTCTGTTCTTTTATTTAAGAAATTATAAGCTTATCTTATTACTGACATGTGCTATTATTTATAATGTGAGTGATAATTCAGGGAAGATGCATATCTATCAAGATTGCCTGTTTCTATTATACAATCCTGGTATCAAAGAGAAGGTTATATAAAGTCTATGGCTGACTTGATTGCAAAAGAGCTAGAACAATTTGCTGAGCCTAATGAGGCATGTGATATTTTGATATCTGTACAGCAGATTTTTGGGATTGGCATGTATGTGCCACTTCAAATTTTTTTACTTTTGAGATAATCTTGTTTCATGCGTATTCTCAGGTCATGATATTCTTCAGTGCTCATGGTGTTCCTGTGAGCTACGTAGAGGATGCTGGAGATCCGTACAGAGATCAGATGGAGGAGTGCATCTACTTAATCATGCAAGAATTAAAAGCCAGAGGAGTCCACAATGACCATACTCTTGCATATCAGGTTGATTGTGATATATGTTCATATATTAGCTCCTAGTCTTGTCCTTTGATGATTAAGAGCTGCTGTCTATATTGTTCATTCATTCTTATCTCCTTATCTGTTGTGCTTGTGGCTGTTATATTATTGGTAACATCTGTATTGGCTCTCCATTCGTTAACTCTTTTTTTCTATACTCAGAGCCGAGTTGGGCCTGTACAATGGTTGAAGCCTTACACTGATGAAGTTCTGGTTGAGCTTGGCCAGAAAGGTGTGAAAAGTTTGCTGGCTGTCCCTGTAAGGTATGCTAGTTGTTTCTTTGTCACCTTATTAATCACAGTTCTGAATAATTATTGATTATCAAGTTGGTGACAAACTTTCGGATTTATGCATGCCAAGTGAAGTGCATGTTATATGTACTTCACCTTCTTCCTTGACAATTGTCTTCTTTAGCTCTAAATTTGTTTACAAATGAATGATTGAAATGTTTGTTTCATACTGTATTGCAAATGATTTTACTCTAGCATGAAAGTCAACTATCAAATTGCAAATACCATTTTCAAGCATTTTTATGTAAGATTGACCCATATAAATGTAGAAGGTCAAGTTCTTGGTTTTGTTGCATCTACAGACGAACTAGATTTTGATTTTCATAGTTCGTAGATGAACTAGATTTTCAATTTGACCCATATGCACATGTATATTGTAATTGGAATTTAGTTTAGCTTTATGTTAGACTGATACATTTTATATGAAATTGTAGCTTTGTGAGTGAACACATAGAGACACTAGAAGAAATTGACATGGAGTACAAGGAGTTGGCTCTGGAATCAGGCATTAAAAATTGGGGTCGCGTACCAGCTCTAGGTTGCACCTCATCCTTCATTTCAGATTTGGCAGAAGCAGTGGTAGAAGCCTTACCTTTAGCAAAAGCCATGACAACTTCAGAAAACACCACCTCAGAAGAAGCAGATTATGATCCCTTTATATATGCTATCAAAATGATTATTGGTTCAATATTGGCATTTGTGCTGCTCTTCTCCCCAAAAATGATCCATGCATTCAGAAATCATCTTTTTTGAAGGCAATACAAAAAATACAAGTGTTACAGAGAATAAAGTACGTTAAAAGATTGGCCAAGTTGCACAAATCTAACCATGATTTTGATTGTGATAGTTTTTACATACAAGACGTTCCACGACAAATGTCAAATGAATATCTTTTGCTGTTTGCTGCATCATTTGCACCAGTGCTAAATTTTTCTCAGTTGATATTAAAGCTTGTTTTTCTGATTGTTGCTAATTAGCTCTTGCTTTTAAGAGCTGCTTGTAGCCAGCAAACTACTTAAATTATCTCAATAAATGTGATTTATTCAGTTTATATATAAGTAAATACAATCATTTGATTATATATTTACACGATATTGGATTAGTCAAAATGACCAAAAAAAAAAAACTTTTCCCTAGTAGAAGCGGCAGTTTTAGCAGTAAGTTGGGATATTAAAGTATTGATAAATTATTTGAATTGTTGATAAATGATTTTAAAATTAACATTAAATTCTAGCCTAAAAATAAGTATCTTTTAAACCAAAATAATTCAGCAACTACTTATAAGCTTAACTAGACACCCTCAGTCTATGTACATACTGACAATGTAATTGAACTACAACTATATATCTTCTTCCTTGGTTATTATCAACCAAGTTCTTAGTTGGGCACATGACATAACGTGGTAGAAAATTAAATGCTGAATAACACAATTAGTTGAACTAGACAAAAGTGAAGGTAAACATATTATTATGTATATAGATATGGTGAAAGCCTTGAATTTTAAACAGCTATAATCACAAATAGAAACAAGTATCAGCGAAAATCTGCAGTACCCATTTGACTCTTATTATTCATTTGTTGTATGAGTTGATGCACATTGCGTAATTGTTATGCAAAGGGAGTAAACAAACGATTATTTGTAAATAGTTCCTAACTTGGTTTCAAATTTATGTGAAATCATGTATGTTGTGGTCATTAGTTTATCATGGAGCAGACTATCTTATTGAAGCACTCACACATAGAAGTCGGTGAATGTGAATCCTCGGCCTACAATTTCACCAGCACAAAACCACGCAAAGCACTCCAATCCAAATAATGTAGCAATCCTTAACCTTGAGTTCCTTTCTGTTTTTCCACATCTGCTTCACATAATCAACCTCCTTCCAAACTGATTGTTGTCACCTAGGAATACTGTCATTGAACCAAAATACATACGCAAGATCATATGCTTGACATTATATATCATGCCTACTTAGTTGCACAAAAGCATATATTTCGAAACAATAAAAAGATTATCCAGATAAATATATAGAGCCCCTAACAAAGACTTATCATTCAACCATCACGTTCAACTCAAGAGTACAAAATTACTTGTTTGAGTGAGAAATTGTGGAAAGGGCAAATATATGTTTCTTTTTTTGTTGATGCACTTCCTCACTGCTTGTAGTAGTTACTATATTATGTTATTTTGTTTGTAGCTTTGAATTGAAGTATAAGCAAATATTTCAATTTAGGTTAGAATTTTTTTTTTTAAAGAAAATTAAGATTAGAATTTTCAACTATTATTACAGTGTTTAAATTATTAGAACCTTTGAATTGAAAAAATATTCTTCCTATGCATGTTAAATTGATAATATGCATAAAAATATAGATAAATTATCCTAATATTAATATAATAGTAGTAGTTATAATCATGTTGTATAATTTTCATATATAACTTTTAATCATATTCTATAAAAGAATTTAAATAAAAAGTGACTAAACGAATAGGTATATGTAGGGGGTGAGCAGAAATTTCGGATAGACTATAACAACCATGCGCTGCCTTTGCTTCGTCTTAGCTGCCTCCTTAGGCGACCCTCTGACGACCTCTTGGCATCCTCCTGGCGGTTGCTCGATGCCACCATGCGCCACCCACGCACCGCCCCAGATCACTTGGTGGCTGCCCAAAGCTCCCATGTGCCGCCCATGCTTCGCCTTGGCCTGTTTCTTTTCGACGACCTTCTGTGAGCGTCACATGTTTGAAAGGATCATATCACAAATCTTATTAATTAGTAATTAAAATAATATTTTTTATTAGAATTAAATTTAAATTTCATTTATTTATAATTAAAATAATATTTCTCATTAAAATATAATTTGAAATTAATTAATTAATTACCATAAATAATTATATATAGAAAACTAAACTCTTATGATTTACACACGTTAGGTTAAAAATTTTGGATTGGTTAAAACTGACAAGGGAAAAAATAATATGATCAAGGAAGTGAATTTTATTTTATTTTATAACAAGTTGAAGTTTTATTAATTTTTTTAAAGAAACTCTATTAATTTTTTAGAAGAAATATATATATTTTTTTATTTTACTAAAGATAGATTTATTCATTGAAATATATAAATCGGATAAAAATATAATTTTTAAAATTGAACTATTTTGTTCTCATATTTTGAAAAAAGTACATTTTATTACCTATGTTTTAGTTTCGTTATATTTTTTGTTCCTCCATTATATTTTCTTTGTTTTCCATTATATTTCGCCGGAGTTTTGCGAGTTGTGGTGCTTTTTGGTCACTGAAAACTCCAACTCAACAATGATTTAAAATTAACAAATTATGTCTTATTTGAATTATTTCTTTGTACTTATTATAAATATGACATTAGTTTTGATTGAAAAATCATTTGGTACTTTTATATTCTAGCAACTGAAATCAGAGATAATCAGTCTAAATGAGCATAAATGAAGCTATTAGTGAGAAGAGTTGAATGTTACTTTTAGTTTTAGTAGACGATCATTAGAAAATGTTAAAATCACACGAAATTATCGTTACTGATAGAGATATGATGATACTATGATCATACTAAACAGAAAAATAAATAAAAACTAATGAAGGGACAAACAATATAACAAAACAAAAACATAGTGGACAAGATAGTTTAATTTTTGAAATGATAAAGACAAAATAGTCAAATTTAAGAAATTACCTAATTACCTTAATTGTGGATTTAGTGGAAAATGTATGGACTAAATTGCAAATTGACAATTTTCATTTAAAAAAAGAAAAGAAACGTTCATTGTTGGCAGCAACAATAGCATGACTGACGGAACGAATGAGGCTTTGGCGCAGTTTCTTTTAAGACAAACAATGAATCTTTTTCTTTTCTTGAAAGCAATTTTGAAGGCATGCTAGAATTGATTACCAATGTACCCTTTTCTTGAATCTACCTTAAATTGTTGATTTATATATCTTTGTTGGTTCTTATTATTTCTAATTGTTCCTCTCTTATAGATTTGTGTCTTGGCATTACTATTATATGGATTTGATGACCAAATATACTTAGGGACTTATTCTCTTATTAGGGAAATTTTTCCAATTTAGATAATGAAATTCTTTCTATCTCTTTAAAAAAAGTAATTGATTTCAAATTAAAGTGAGAGAAAAAAGAAAATTTGTGTTTAGCGGTTAGGATTTTGGGAATATGTCCATTTTTCAAGATTCTCTTATTTTTCTTAAGGATAATTCAATATTGTTTTATAAACTATATCTAAACTAAGCAAGTAGCATAATATAGATTGAATAAATTTGTGTAATTCTATTAACTTTCCTTAATAATCAAATCAGTAATATATGATGGTGGCACACTACACCAAATCATCGAATTTGTTGACAAAATATAAGTCTGTGCTAACATATGAGCCATTTTGTTCGTAGAATACCTCATAAAAAATAAACGAATATCTCTGAACTCTAACATAAGAAATTTACAATCACCAATAAACAGAACAAGAATAGAATCATCTTTATAACTAAAATGAGTTATAGCCCGAACACAAGGTTGAACATCTGACTCTATAATATATTAAAGATCATCTTTCCTCTTTAGGCAACTCAAAACTTCCCAAATAGTCATCACCTCAATCTAACTCGGATCCAAATTACCAGAAAAAGAACGCTGCAAGGCACTAACGAACCGACCCTCACTATCTCTAGTAATTGCACCAACACCACTTACCCTCCATTGAACAAAGCTCTATCCATGTTAACTTTAATACAACCAGTAAGTGGCTTACACCAATTAATCACACAACACCAAGAACCTCATTAGCCAAAACAGGAACCTCTCTAGCATTTAACTAATCAGTCAAAAGCTTAGCTGCTCTTCTCACAACCTGCCTCGCATTACACCAACAATTTTGCCACATAATTGCATTTCGAGCCTTCCACAATGCCCATAAAGTAGTAATCAACACTTGTAAGTCACTCGACATTAACTGATACCAATATAAGGAATCAAGAAACAAAATCCAAACCACCAGGATCAACATACCCAATTGACATTAATGTCCATACCTCACTTCCAAACTCATAAGAAACTAACAGATGCACATCCGATTCAACAACAGAATTGCAAAAATAGCAAAGATCAAAATTTGAAACTTGACGTTGTAGAGCCACAATATTTGGCAACGCTCGTTGACAAGCTCACCAACACAAGTTTAAACATTTCGGCAGTATTGATCACTCCAAAACTTTACCCACAGGTCTCTACATGATTTTACCGATAGACCTTCAGGTTAATACATGAATTATAAATGGACCTTCGGGTCAATATATGAATTTCAAATGGACCTATGAATCATACAGTTCTATGTTACTAGCCAACCACTTGCTATTTGTTATTTGAAATTCCCGAGACAATACCTGGCTTGATGGGTCATAACGAAATTAAATGAAATCATATGACATTTGCATTTGCATATTGCTATGTTTTGACTGTTATCATGAGAATATAATTTATGATTTGTTTTTAAATTATTTTTGTTTATACCTTCTAAGTATGCGACTCATCAAAATCGCAATTTACATTTTTAGGTTAGCAACTGACAGTGTCACTTCCTCTTAGTAAAGCGTAGAACTTCACCAATCATCTTCACAGGTCGGTTCAGTTGAAGCTTAGGGTCTCTCTCCTTTGTACTGCATCATATGTATAGTTGTCATATATGTTTTGTTTTAGATATTTTTTAATTGATAACATTATGTTTTTTGTATGTAAATTATAACAGTATAGTTTATTTGATTTGTGATATAGATAGTTGTTTTGTAAAATTAACGAGGCATGTAAATATGGTTTGAAATTTATTCTGTTTGATATAAAAAAATGACTTGTTTAAATGACGTATATAGGTGGTTGGTTGTTACATTATGTAATATAAGTCAATTATCATATTCTCTAATTGATATAGAATATTGATTGCTAAATGTGTTTCGTCATGTGCAATATAACTTTACTGGGTGAATTCTGGATGTGGTCCAAGGACCTGTAGGTAATGACCCACTTTCTGTATGAATAGTCTACCACAAAATATTTTCATCATTTTTTATTACAATTGCTTTATGACTTCGTACTTCATTTATATTAATAAGTTATTAAATTATTGATTTATTAGGAGTAGAGTACTGGTTTAAATCTAAATGATCTGAATTTCCTCCTGATTCATGGTTGACTTGAAGTTTTTGTTTGGTATATTGATCATATTTCATATTAAATTAGATACTACTAGTTCATCTAAAGTCCATTTAACTTCCTAAATGGTTGTTATTAAATTCTATCTTTATCTACTTATAGCTTTGTTGTTCCATTCCTATTTCTTATGTTCTGGTAAATTTTAGGTTTCTTTTAAATTTTGTATGTTTGTTTAGGTTTAACTATTTATTATTAACTTAATATGGTTTATATACAATTTTGTACTTAATCTTCTTTTTACTCCCTAACATGTCTTTGTTAAATCTCTTGGAGTTTTTATATTCGTATACTTCATTCTACTGTTTTTCTTATATTAATTCCTTATGAAGTTCATTTCAATTGTTTAGTTGTTATAAATAATTTTTTTTACTAAGTTTAAAGTTTCTTCCTAGGTTATTCTAAATCCCTTTTGTTAGCTTAGTCATTAATTATCTAATTAGTGTTTGTTCAATTATTATTCTTTTACGATAAACCATTTAGCCGTTTCTTCGTGCATTTGTACTTAGACAAACAGTATACAAATCACATTTATGCATATATAATCTCAGTGACACATAATCATCACATTATATTATGTATAATCACATAACACCATTACCGTATGCCATTTCACTTGTTGTCCAACTTGCCATCCGTTATACTATTTTCCATGCCATTCCTTAGTTCATCAAGCATTAAATTCATCATACCTACTTAATGATCAATCATACATGTTATTCTTATCAATTAGGAAGATCAAAAGTCAATTAAAAACCTTACATTGCTGAACACACCTTGGACACAGCCGTATTCATACACATGTCCAATAACTACCTTGCGGACATGTCTGGGACCCGTCCGTGTCCTTGGTCATGTTTGCCTCTGGATCCTTTTTAAATCAATACGACCACGTGTACGGGTCTGCATCATGGCCACGTTGCTGGCCTTTGCAGACACACTAGTGTTCCTAGCCGTGTTTGCTTCTGGATTAACTAGGTTCTTGCACAGGCAGAGACACGATTATGTTACTGGCCATGTGCGAACCCTAGCAATGAACATGCCTAACAATACGCCCGCGTTGTTGACTATGTTGCGCTCCGTCTGATCAGCGCCGGAAATGCCCAGGGCACACGCCTGCGTTCGGTGCTCTGTAGACCAATTTCATGCTTTTCTAACCATTTTTCCGGATTCAAATTGGCAAGTAACCATTTCATGCCTTTACACTCTCATCACACACATTATTACCATTTTAATATGCATGGTGTTAACTCATTCAACAACAATATGAATTAAATCAACATACGTTCAACAATATATTGAAGCACACAAAATCAACACATTCACACACTATATTAAGGTTAAAGTATAAAACTTCTTTTCTAAGCTTTCTAGCTCTAATCCTAGGTTACCTTCTCCTTCCCTTTGGTGCTAGGTTCACCTAAATGAGAGATTTAACTTAATACCTCTTTCCCTAGACAAAGATGTTAAAAAAAAAAGCTTACTTGGGTTGAGGACGATGATAGTTTATTAGATGATTGTTGATGAGAAATGGGTTAGTGGAAGAAAAAATCAAAGTGAGATAGAGAAGAGAGTGTGGCTGGCTGAAGGTAGAAGAAGTGGAGGAAAATGCAAACAACCTGATTATTAGGATACTACAGTTTTAGCCTCCTAATTTAGGCTTCGTCCTGAAGCTTATCATTCTAACTGTACACATGCAGTGTCTACATGCTCTAGACTATATGTTGCTTATTGCCTATAAGTGCTTCTTACAGCTGTATCTTACTTTTTGCCCTATCTTATGACCATCTATTACCATGAGTCATCCAGCTGTGACAACTTAACTACAACTGCAATAATAGCCAATTGACCCCCTGGTTCAAATGTCTCCTGGATAAGACCAACCTATCATTCAAAATCAGATTAGAAACAACCAAAACGTTAGTATCCACAGGTCTAGATGAAAGAACTTTCATCGAAATAGATGACGTTAACCAGGTGTCCTCCCACACTGAAATTGAAACACCATTTCCTACCCGCTTATAACTCCCCTGTACTATTAAATCACAAGCCTCCCAAATCCCTTGCCACAAAAAACTCAAATCGTTACCAATTTGAGCATCCATAAAATTCGTAAAAGGAAAATACTTCACCTTAAGCAATTGAGAAACCAAAGAGTCCGGATTATTCACCAGTTTCCAAGCTTGCTTCCCCACCATAGCAAAATTGAACTCATTAAGCTTCTTAAAACCAAGCCCGCCAAAAAGCTTCAAACAACTAATCCTATCCCTACTTACCCAATTGATTCCCTTCTCATGATTAACCCCTTGTCCCACCAGAAATTATTCATCAACCTCTGGAGCTCATAACAAAATGTTTTAGGAACAAAGCTTGTAACACGGTCTTTAATAAGACCTCCTTTCCTGCTCGAGAAAGAACGCTTCTTCCACGAATTAAGCTTCTTCCAAAGTCGATCCTTGATGCATCCAAAAATTCCCTTCTTATTAATACCAACATGAGAAGGAAGACCCAAATAACAACCAAGATCATCCTTCTCCCCAATCCGCAGTACCTCACTGAACATTCTTAGAGAAACAAATTGCCGACTTACATATATTCAATTGTTAGATGGTTTACTTTACTACAAGTTTAAGAAAGCACATATGATATAATGTTGGGAATTAATTTTCAGTTGAGTCTTTCATATATCTTAATTCAAATATTTTAACAGTCCTGAGAAACGTCGACATTATAACGCACGAGGCTCCATTTTTATTCAACAAAAAATCGGGAAATGGCTTTTTTATAAATATTTTATATTTAATTGATGAAACAACAAATAAATTATAAAATCTGGATATTTGTAAAAGCCCCTCCAAAGCATTGGCAATTGCTTGCAGCATATTGCAGGGCCGATGACGCCTCTACAAATTATGAAATCGTATCTAGATCATATTGAGAACTTTTTCCAATTGAGCTAACTGAATTCTTTTATCTCCGAAAAATAAAAAATAGAGGTGTTTATGATTATGAGATTTTTAATTCCATTCGATTTACCTGGTCAAAATGGAATTTGATTTCATTTTAGTTTGAATTTGTAATAAGGAGGTTGTAATAGAATAAATGACTATGTAGCAGTTTGGCAGACAGCACATCACCCGATGCTCAATCAAAGACTACGATTAACCAATAATTCTAACATAACATTTGTTCAAGACAATAATTATGCTTTTAATATACAAATACAAACTCAATTTGATTAATGATTGATGCTTAATTCAGATATAATATAACCAATCAAAACTGCATGAATAAGATATTTGGCTACAATATATGTAAGATACATGTTATATAGCACTTTCTAGTGCTTTATATTAGTCTACACAATACCTCTTACAAGAATTCAATTGGATTCATATGATTTCTTCTTTGAAATAAGGAATTCAATACTATATTATACCTCAACCTTCCACATTCCTGTAAGTTTCCACAACAAAAACAAAGATCAACTACGCATTACGCTCATAAAACGCAAAAGCCTCGTGTTGGCTATTTCCATGACCACAAATGATCATAAATCAATATAAGCGCACATAAAACATTCAACAACAGGCTTTCCAATGTTGGCATCAAAACAGACTATCTAGTTTTCTGTGCATATCCCACATTCAACAAAATCACAAAACGATAATATTGCCACATATGGATGTAGAGTCTAGAATTCCATAATTCATGGAACTCTATGCCTAAATCAACTTCATCACCACTTGCAAACGCAAAGGGTAGCAATTGTAATGTTTGCAATAAAGTGATTTTCAAGATCAAAGATTTAAAGACCAATGCTTGTAAGCTTTAGCAAAATGGTACATTGTGTAATAAATACAAACATCTACCTAAGTTCAACACTACAAGCTAAAGTTATTACAAGTTCTTTTTCTAGAGTTATAATGTTACATACGGGTAACTACATTTTGAAGCTTCAGAAGGCAATAGTGCAGCAAATTTATCGTGACCAACAGTTTTATACCACTAAAACAAAAGACAAATGCCATAAAGGAATTGAGGTTCTAAACACCGAAGAGGGGGAAAAGCCAATCAAAATTGCGAAATCCTAAGATGATAAGAAAATACACACACAGAAGATCCTTTACTGGTTGATAGATTTTATCAGGACTTCAATTCTAAGAGTAATATGAAACCACAATTTCAAATATAATCTTAAAAACCATGATGTTTAGTTGCTGCAGATGTAAATGTTTCAAAAGCATTGCTGTAAGAATTGGAACAGGAACAATCTTCCTAATTGACTGCTAACATTTACCGCTTTTGCTCCGGGAAGGAAGAATCGTAATTTTGAACCAAGAAACAAACACAACATGGTTAGAAAAAATGTGAAAGTCACCACAACCTAACAAGTCTAGGCATTCCCAATACATGAAAACAAGTAATCATACTTACATACCTCAAATGACAATTCTTGACAGAGACAAAACATTGATATAGATGGACCTTGAGAAATAAGAAGCATGGAAATAAAAGAGAAAACGGTAAAACATTTCTAAAGAGACAGGTGATAAATATTATTTACCATGGCAAGATAGCTTTCTTTGCAAAACATGTACATCTACCAGTAAATTAAGAAGCTTTTTAGATCCTAAACAAAGGAAATTGGAGGATGACTATAGGACCATTTTAATCTCACAAGCAAACTGAAAACCATTTCATCCAGAACAAAATAATTAAAGACACACATACATCATAAGCAACACACCTCGCTGAATTAGATAAGAAGTTAAGCCCAAAACCAAACTATTTGGCTGTCAAACATTCCACCTGCACATTCCACACCAAAAAGAGCCATTACAACACTTGAAACCTCAATATTTTCATTAAAAAAAAAAACTAAAATGAAGAATTTATAAAAGAACCAAAAGCACCTGTATATGTGAGACATGGGTGATGGAGGGGGAGAGCAAGAGGCAAACCAATCCAGTCCCTATTGAATTCTCTTATGTATCTCTCACTCACTCTTTTTGTTTCTTTCTCTTACATTTTTCTTACCAATTATACAAACAGAAACCAGTACAAAACCACTCAATCTTTCTCTCTTCAACATCAAGAATGCCTAGTCTACAATAGCAACTATCACTGTCCTGACCCTTGAGAATCATCCTTAGCAGGATTTTGCTGCTGCTGATTCTGCTGCTGCTGCTGGTGAACTCTAGCCTGCCCCATCTGCTGATAAATCTGATTCAAAGCTTGCGAGTTGAAGACCCCAAAATGGCCATCCTGTGACAAATTAAGCTCTAAGCCAGGTATCTGGTGGTTATTACCACCTAAAATTGAGGTGAAACTCATAGGACCCATAGTATTTGCAGGCAAGTCAAAGCCAGGAAATCCAATTTTTTGCAAGTAGCTAGTCGAAGTTTCAGTTCCCAAATTTGAGGTTGCTGGACCAGTAGTAGAAGATGACTGGAACCCAAACCCGCCAACTGGGGGCCATAATCCTGTTGTTGGCACATGATGGGGTCTTCCTAAATTGCCACCTACCATTGCCCAACTGGTCCTACTACTGCTGGACCCACCTAATTCATCAATCTTTTGGTGCAAACCAGCAGATAGAGAGGTCCCTTGCTGTGAAACTGATCCGGCAGCAGCTGCCAGAGCTGATGCGGGTATGGTTCCAGTTCCAGTCGCAGCAATTATAGATGGTTCAGCCTGTTGTAATAGCCACTGAATTGTCTCTCCATCAGATTTATGCCCCAATTCTCTGGTCAATTGAAAGATTCTTGCTGCACAAAGAGCTGGCATCCTAATCCTCCTTCCTCTTCCTTCTACCTTAGTGTGTCTATCCTTATTGGAGCTTCTTTTTGGTGCTAATTGCTGCTTTTTTTGCTCTTCTTTCTCTGCAATTACAATCTGGAAGTCTTTAATTTCAGCTGCTTTGTTCTCTCCCATGCTCTCCTGCTGGCGGTTCTGGTTCTGATTTTGATTTTGTTGTAGGGTTTGAGGGGGATGGTGGGTCTGGGTCAAGAAGTTAGGTAATTCATGTTGGTTCTTCGAGTTTGAGCTCTTGGGATCCATGAAAGAGAAAGATTTGGGCAAAAATTATCAGCTCAAAGAACAGAAATAAAAATTAGAAAAAAAAAACTAAAAGAGTCCTCTTTGATTGAAGAAGGTGAGCTGAAAAGTCTTCTAGATTTCACTGTTTTTGGCAAGAAAAAGACTCAGATGACAAATGAAACCCAATTATAATAATTAAAATCCCAATGCAAATCCCAAATTGTCAAAATATATATAAAAAAAAATTATGTATTTTCTAGAGCCAGAAAGGTAAATTTCTGTTAACCTATTTTTTATGTACATAATAAAAAATAAAAAAAAATCTGTAGTATGTACTTCTGTATCTTTGATTGCCACTTTTTGGTCTGCAGGGGGTTTGTGAATAGGAAAAAATAAAGTAATTTTGGGGATTTAATTTGGGAATTTCACCATTTCAGACAATGCGCATGAAGGGAATTATTTTCATAAACAACAAGCATAATAATAAATCATATACTCTTTTGCTATGCTATGTGCTCTCTTCATTATTATTTCTCTCTGTCTTGCATGCCATTATTGCAATAGCAGCAGTACATGATGCCATCTCTTGTAAGGAACTCAAGTAACCACGTGGCAATCTCTGCTCTTGACACATGTATTTCTTTGGAGTATAGTTAGTGGAGTTGCTTCTAACCCACTCTTGTTATTATTAGCTTTTTTCTTTTTAATATATGTCAGATGAGAATTGTAATTTAGAAGAATGAAATTAAAATTTTCACTTTTTATTACACAAAGTCAAATTCAAATTAAAAAAATGTTAGCAGAGTAAAGAAAGTGGGAAAATGGTGAAGTTGGATAAAAAGAAAAAGTATTGAATTGAATATTTGGTGGGTCCAATCCAAATCCAAAAGTTTAGGTAATCTTGGAAATATACCATAGTTAGCACATTCAATTTATCAAATATTAGTATATAGATTCTATGGGAATTTCTTGTTTCTTTAAAGTATAAAAGTTGTGTTCATTATTAAGATGTGTCTTCTAAGTTTGAATTTTGAGGTAAAAGTAACAATTTCATTTGGGTCCAACTTGCATTTAGACCGTCTTCCGAATTTGTATATTTAAAACGTCTAATTAAAATATAAAATTGGATTGAATTTAAAATAATATATTGTGAAAGAAATGAATACATTTAAGAATTAACTGCATATTTGTTTTGTCATCTTCAAAAATCATAGACATAGAATTGTTGGGTGCATCACATCTTTTCATAAACAAAGAAACAATCAAAAAATGGTTTACATAATTCATCAACAATCACTTTTTCATCAATGACTCTCTCTTTTGGCACTAGTTTCCACTAAGAGCATCCACAATAAATTTAATCAAAAATTATAAGCCACCTTATTCGGGTAACTCTCCTCTTCCATTCTCAAATAATAATATAACCTATTATTTTAGTATAAAAATATACAAAATCTTTGGAGTAAAATTACTAAATAATTTCTTACTAATTCCATACTTACTTCCTTTTATGATGCATTTATTTCCTTTTTACCCTTCGTTTATCCTTTATTTTAAAACTCAAATTATAGTGCATTTCAATTTTGAAAATCAGGCAGTGACAATCTCAACATTAAAAGCAAATGGTTTAGGGAAAATTTTTTTGATAATATATAATTATTTATTAATTTTCTTTTTTTTTTTATTTGCTGTTTGTTGATGCAGCGGTGCAGCATGATAAAGGGGAGGATCTGTTGCTGTTATCTCTAAGGTTGGAGATAAGTTGCTTCCTTATTGGTGAGTTCAATGCTTCAAAGGAATTTCAAATCCACAATTGCTGGAAGCTTTGACGGTAGGGGAGGCTATCAATTTAGCCCATCGGCAAGGTTAGGAACGAGTAACTGTTTTTATTGATTGCTGATGCATTGGCCAAGATGTTATTGATAAGTTGAAGATAGAGGCTAGCTTTTTCATGTGTATATTTGCTAAGGGCTAAGCATGAAATGGCTTGAGCTTCTTTAAATGTCTCCTATAGCTGTAATAGGATGGCTCAGTATAAACTCTTATTTGAAAGATGATTACTGAATGAATACTATATGTTTGTTAAAAAAAAAGTAGTTAATCCAAAATTATATGAGTGGATGCCAATTAATTAACATTTGAAGAAAAGGACAACAATTGCCTTCAATCTTCTATCCTGCCTTGAAAGTGATTTGCTATGTCTTAATCTCTATTATCTGTTAGTAGATAATAATGGATAATATTTTATGTAAACCTAACAAGAAAAAGAATGAGAATTGTTGAGGTACCTACTACAACTGCACCTTTCATTTTTGAGAGATTTACAATCATGTCCCTGAGTTTTATGCTTATATACAATTCTGCTCCTGGGTTTTGACATATAGGCAATAAGGTCCTTATATTTTTGTACTATTATACAGTGGGTCCTTCTGTTAATTTTCCCATTAGTTTGACTAGAAAAAATACAATTTGGTCCTTTTATCGAACAACCAAAATAAAACAACTTATTTGATTGTCGATTGTTGCTTTATCATTCATATTGCATCATCATGTAAACTCTCGAACTAGAAATCAACTAGCTATTTCAGAATTGAACTATATAGTTATGACATACAAATCTTTATATTATTATTATTATTATTATTATTTTGGCTTTTAAATTTCTTTTATTGATAATTTCTTTAGCGTCATATCTTTTATCTTTTTGGATGATGGTAAGAGAGGAGTTGGTAAAGTTTGGTGTTTGGTTGTTTCTATCTAAATAAAATAGATATGTAAAAAACTAATTCAAATTCCGGAAATTAAACAATACTCCAAATATTCCCATTGAAAACTTAGAATTATTTAAATATTAATTAATGAAAAAATGGAGAATCTATAAAGGATAACTTCTATTAGCATGCAACTTATAACTCTAAGAATAATGCTTATATTTTATTATTTGATAAGTTGATAAGTTTGGTTGGAGGTGGAGAAGAGCAAAATGATAAGAATTATAATGAGTGTGTGTTAGAGATTGTTATGTGTTTGCCATGAAGGAGACAAGGGAGGTTCCTCTCTTTAAAAGCTTGGTGTCTTCTAATATATCCCATCCCATAATCAATCCTAAGCTTCCATGTCAGTAAATTTTCATACATCAAATCAATCAATAATTAAATTTTTTTACTCTTTTTACCTTTCTTTATCCAATATATTATCATAAATATCCTTAATTATTTATTTCTTTTATTTTCTATTGACTTGATGTATTATAGCAGATGTAAGCAAGTAGTTGTCTCAATGCAAAACTTGAATTTCATATGATTTTTTGTTATTCAACACTTATTTCCCATTACAGATAAGGTTTTCTTTTTATCATGCTCTTTCCTAATCATTTACTTTTTACCTTTTTCTTCTCTCAACGCCAAATATATAATTATGACTCTATTGTTTGCATGATTTATCTGGTAGCACTTTATTATTTCAATGTGACTTATTGTACCCCTAAATAATTTAAAAATAACATCTCATACCCTGTTACATCATTTTCAAGGGTTTTTTTTTTTTTTTTTTTTTTATATAAAACGGTCCCTAAAAAATTATACAAATGGTGATTGAAAAATTACCTAAACGGTCTCTCACCCTCTTTCTTCGTCAAGTTTCAACAATAACAGAAAGACTAATCCGATAATTTTTCAAGCCAAAATTAACTTCCGATTCCAACAATAAAATATGCAATTGAGCATACCAAATCAAAACTCTCACAATGAAGATACCAAATATGCTTTCAAAATCCATC
Organism: Croton setiger; assembly: GCA_948099555.1. NCBI lineage: Eukaryota > Viridiplantae > Streptophyta > Magnoliopsida > Malpighiales > Euphorbiaceae > Croton > Croton setiger. The sequence continues at coordinate 2,748 of CANUEY010485062.1, read as the reverse complement.
ATTCCATCACCGTAACATTTTGAAAAAATGAAAATGAAGTTTTGGGTCATTGTGACCCATTTACCCAATTCATTTCAAATTCAACCTTCCAATCACCGATCATTAAAAATACTTATACCAATTGAAAAATATTGTTGAAATGAATTGAACGGAGCTTGAAGAAGGAAGGTGTGAAACAATTTGGTAATTTTCCAACTACCATTCACACGATTTTCCAAGAACCGTTTTGTAAAGAAATTTAAAAGTGACATGGCAAGAATATGAAATGTTACTTTTAGATAGTTTAAAAATACAGTAGCTCACATTAAAATGATATAATGAGAAATCATGCAAACATAGGGTATAATTTTTATTTGTCCCCTTTCTAAAGTTATATTTTGCCCATTTTAAGGGAAACACTACATTCCCACTCTTAAGTTATATATATACACTATGTAATTATTATATTTCTTAATTCTTTTTTAAGAATATAGATTAATGTAGTGGATTTTTAATTATATATTATCTAGCTTATATAGGAGTATAACAATATTACAAACCGGTTAGCAATTCTTATTGAACCTTGATAATTTACTAAACTAAGAATGTATTTGGATTTTATACAATTGAGTCAACAACTAATACGAGCTTAATTCTAACTTGGCAAAAGTACAAAATATTGGGCTAATAAGAATCCCTCGAATGTTTAAATTATTCATATTTTGGTCCAATTTTAATTTTTTGAATCTCATATGTACTATTTGAGCATGGGACGGGAGGGGGTGGTATTGAGTAATTTCGAGTCCCATTCCAAATTTTCGAAACATAAAAAATGAAGGCTCATCCAGTCTTGATAATTAAGTTATCCCATCTCATTCCGTTCAGTCTTACTTCTTGAGACAAAACAATACGAGATTTCGAGTCTAAGGATTTCTTTTAAAAAATTTCAAATCCAATGATGTTTTTTTTTTTTTATAAAATTCAAGTCTAAAAAACAAAATAAAATTAACTGGATAAACAATTGATTAAGATTTTAAAAAATTATAGTTCTGAAAAAATAATTGAATACTTTACTAAATACAACAAATTAAACTATTTAAAGTAATTAAATTATAATTATGAACAAATAAACATATAATTTTTTTTAAAAAATATAATTAATTGATCATAAATTCATTATAAAACATAAAATGTTATAAAATAAATTTTTTATTAATTAATTACAAGGTTTAATAGGTTAAAAATAATAAATAAGAATGTAATTATACAGTTCGGCTACAAAATATATATATATATATATATATATATATATACCGAGTGGGGCTCGTAGCGAAATGCTGGTAGTAAAAATAAAATAAAATTGTTGACTGCAAAAGTTAATAGCAGCAATAAATATTAAACTACAACTACCTCCAATAATTATGTATTGGATATTGGAGATCGAATCCACCAAAAATAATAATCACGATAAAATTGAAATAATTATTGTAAATGTCAGATAAAAATATGGACACCAAAAATTTACGTGGAAACCTCCTAAAAAATTAGAGGGAAAACCACGGGACAAACTCCGAATAATTCTTCTACTATTAAGAATAGTAAGTATACAAAGAGATTAAAACAAAATAGTGATGCTCAAAGTGTTTTTCAAAAACACTCAACAAACTGACTACTAAACCTAACACAACTCAAATAGAACTCATTCTCACAACTGGTGAAAAAAAATTTCATCAAAATCGATACATTTCTTTTGAGTAAAGTCTTTGATAACCAATAGAGCTTTGTATCTTACTAGGTTGTCATCATCCTTCTTTAGTTGTACACCTATTTGTTCTTGAGTGTTCTCTTCCCTTTTTGAAGTTTCACCAGCTCGTAGGTGTCATTCTTTTTCAAAGAATTCATTTCCTCTTACATGGCCTTATCCAACAATCTTTATATCTGCAAGATTACATATCTTAGAAGCTCTCTGGCTCCCCCTCATCAGTGATCAAAATATAATCAGAACTAGGATACTTTATAGATGGTTGGCATTTTCTAATTGACCTTCTGAACTGAGGTTCAACTTCTTCCAGTGGAATAGGGTTCTTTAGCTCCCCTTGCTCAACACCTCTATATCATTATGATCATTTATTGTGACACCTCAAACCTTAACCTACGTCGTTCCGACGTCATTACATGCATTTCGGGCATTTTTAATTAAAATGCATTACTATTTGATATGAAATATGACATGAACATGAATGATATGATTTATAAGAATTACAAGCTATGTTATAGGCTCGTTTGCCGTCGAAAGACACAAACGGAGCTAATTAGGGTTTTTTGGACCCTCGCGATCGGAAAATGCCGAAATCGCGTAAAATATGAACCAAATGATTTTGATATTTTGATATATGTGTATTAATATGTTTTAAAGAGTTTTAGAACCCTAATTTTGCGACGACGTCGTACGGTTTTGGTTCCGTAAAAATTGTCGAGCTTCGGACTCGGTTTAGGGCACCGAGCAAACCGCGGCTGGTTTTCGGATTCCAATTTTTACGAAACTTCAGATGTGTTCTACATATTATTTTGACACCAAAATGTATTTGAAATGGGTTCTGGAGTGTGATTATAAGCTGAAATGTGAGCTTTGGAAGATTGAACAAGTTAAATTAGGAAACCTTTTATGTTAAGTAAGTTAAAAGCAAATTTGGTTAGTTTTTGGTGGGCTAATGTTATAACCAGCTGCTGGCCATCACTTGGGACTTGTAACATGAGCTGGAGAGGCAG
>CANUEY010484678.1:0-10824 GCA_948099555.1 Croton setiger | reverse complement strand
TGCACGAGAACTTAAAATCTTTAAAGTTTCGAGGAGAAAGTAGTCGGACCGAGTAGGATTCTAGATATTTCGAGCGTTGAGCATTGATCATCATCGGTTATTTTTAGGGGGCAAAAATCGAGCGTCAACAGTAGTGAATGAACGAATTAACCTTAAATAGGTTATATATGTTTGATATATGATTATTGCTTATATGTTTGAAAGACTAAAATGAAAGTAACGTCATATGACCTATATGTTAAAAAAAATGGCATGTTTTATGACGTAAAAGTGTAGTAAGAGGTGTTACATGCAATGCCTTTAATACCCAGTATAGTTACAACATTGAGGTGGATGTAACCCGAAGGGAACTAGAAACCACCAAACAAAAGAACAATGAACCCTTTTCCTCATTCCTTACGAGATGGAGGGCAAAGGCTGCCTAAATGATCAACCGACCGTCAGAACAAGAACATGTCGATATAATCATCAAAAACCTACTCTTTGTCTACCAATCATAATTACAAACACAATACCTACCTACCTTTCAGTAACTCATTGCTACTGCAACTAAGGTAGAAGACCTTATCCAATTGGGTCAACTCAAAGATGACTCAACTAAATACAAGAAACAAAGCCCTATTGGACCAAGTAAAGTGAATAAACTGGCCAATATTACCCCAACCAACCCTTTGAACTTGAGTAACAATCAACCAAGAAGAAATTACACTGATCTTGGAATGCCAATCACTTTAGTCTTCCGAGAAGTAGTAAAGACCGAATACTTCAAGCCATTGGAGGTAAGGCCACCACCCAACCCATTACCCCTCAATTATAAAACTAATGAATACTGTAAGTATCACCAAGGAAATGGGCATAAGAATGAAGCCTGTTGGACCCTAAAAAGGCGAATCCAAGACTTGGTAGACAATGGGTCAATCATACCCAAGACAAAACCCAATATTAACACAAATCCTTTACCCAACCATGGGGTAAATGCCATAATCACTCAAGAGGAATTGTTTGATCCTTTCAATCTTTTTCTAAAAATGAATAACATTTGTGCCTTGGATCTGAATGACCTGTCTGAAGAGGTTGATGCCATAACCTGGAGTGGAAGGCAATATGAACCCATTGTCCTAGACAAAGTATCAAAAGAACCAAGGGGAGGAACCCCTAAACCAAAAGAAGACCCAGTATTAACCTAACTCAAGAAAACCCAAGCTAGAGTATCCATTTGGGAACTTTTGGCCTCATCTTTCCCTCATCCCCAAGCTCTTTGCAAGGCGCTAAGCCAACTCTAAACATCGATTGAAGTAAGCCCCGAAACACTGGTGACTACTTTAACCCAAGCCTCAAAGAAACAAAACATTGGGTTCTCAGATGAAGACCTGCCATAAAATAAGGGTAACCATAATGAAGCCCTATACATCACAGTTCAAACTAGAGACAAAACTGTGCCCATGGTACTCGTTGACAATGGGTTAGCCTTGAATGTATGCCTTTTAAGAGTAACAAGCTGTTTAGGTCTGGAGGTTTCCGATTTCACACCTTCCAATCAAATAGTAAAGGTATATGATAACACCCGAAGAGAAATTTTAGGGATTGTCACTTTATCCGTCATTATTGGGCCATCCAAAATGGAAATCCCTTTCCATGTCATTGATGTCCCTACAAGCTTCAATATCCTCATTGGAAGACCTTGGATACATTAAGCTAGGGCTATACCCTCCTCCTTACATCAAAAGGTTAAGTTCCCTTACATGGATAAAGTCATTACCACCCAAAGGGATAACTATAGTCAACTTAGAAGCACCAAGGATCAGTCTCTCTTTGAGGTTAATCCTAAAAACTCAAGTATAACCCTTTTTGGATTCCAGTATAACACCATCCAATGCATAGAAAGCGGGGTGTCAAGTCCTTATGTTCTCTTTGACTTTGGGGCTTTACAAATCAATTTTATAATGAGATTGATGCTAAAAATGTCCTACCTCCCTGGGATGACTATGGCTAAATTTGGTAAAACATACCCTTCAGTGCCTGCCTAGGACATTCCGGTTGCCAAATGGTACCTTCGGTTTGGGATATGAGCCAACAGAAGAAGACCTAATGGAAATGGAACTTAAACCTGAAAGAACCCCCAGTTCACAGAAAAGGGACATCATAATGCGTCCTTACATTAGAACCCTCCATGGCTATTTTGTCAAACCGGGAACCACAATTCCTTATTGTGGTTTCCAAGAGCCTTTCTACTGCCCTAAAGCCCGAAAGATGCTATCGGGAATAGAACTTTTTGCTGATGTGCTTAAAAAAGAAAAAGAAGATCCACTAGTCCAACATATGGAAGACTTTATGCAACCTAGTATCTTTGATGAGGTTGCGGTGATCTCAAACTCTGAAGGACTTCTGAATCCGGTCTATTTGATCAAGTCAGCTTAAAAACCTCTGGCCAATTGGTAGACTGAGAAGGAACAACCTATAAATACCTAACTTATAACCTTTATGTCATACAACATGTCATTTTTTTAAACATTCTTATCATGACCCAAAAGAACGTCTATGCTATTAGTCTTCACAAAAACCTAGCATATGAGCAACACAGACATATAGATATTATTAACATATTAAAACTCTACATGTAATGCAATGACGTCCACCATGCATATGACATGCCATACATTATCTACTATATCATTAATTTGTTTAATCATAGGTATTATTAATATATTACAAACCATATGAAAAAAATCTACATGATAGTATGATTCTAATAATGAAATGCGAGAGAGAGAGAGAGAGAGAGAGAGATCCTAAGCTTTAGCTGACCGACCGTGAGGAATGATGACGGAACTGACGCTATCAGTTGCCCAAAAGAAAACCTAGAATCATGTAAAAGCAATTTAATGAGTTGTGTACTCAGTAAGTGCAAACTATACAATATAACAAAGCAATAATTCATAATTTCAATATTAAACAGAACCTGTCATAGGCAACTTATTTCATAGAATTCCTCTTATCCATAAGTCACAGATACTATAATCTGTGTTACCTTACATTTCCAAATATTAGTCAAAACATGATCATATACAAGTGTAAACCACATCATATAAACCAAACACGTAATTTGGTTTATCACAACTTAGCAATATATCACAATTCCAGAATACAGTTCAGGTTAATATATATGATCAAAATAACATGATTCCAGATCATATTCATCATCTCATAGCATAGTTTTATCATAAGATGCATAATGAGATGTCTTTCCTTTTTCTTTAGTTGTGATTTATTGACCAAGTGTTGCCCCAAGAATTTCATGGCATATCGGTAACCATAGCTGGCTAGCAAACCTGCAAGATCGGAATATCATCAGTCAAAAGGGATCCAAGGATCAACCTTTATTATGTAGTATTCACTAGATCATTCTGCATCGTATAGGACCAGTAGGTCTCTCTATAACCTATAGGACCCGTAGCTCTTTCTGTATTAAATGGGACCCATAGATCTTTCCATCAAATCATATAGAAACCGTAGGTTTCTCTTGTGAAATCTGCAAACACTAGCTACGATAATCACAATGGCCACGTTTAAGTCCTGTGGAAATGCATTTATATAACATACATTTCATATCGTCATGCTTCAAATAATCATGTGACCGAGCTTCAGTACTGGTTTAAGCAACATATATATATCTCTATAATCAAATCAAATAACTAAACTGGTCGGGTTTCAATACCGACTCAGGAACCATAAACATCACAATTCATATATCAGATATTTCCAATTGACCGGGTTTTAGTACCGGTCCAAACAGTTCAATAATAGCATATAAAAGTAATCTCATATATCACAGATGACCGAGCTTCAGTACCGGTCCAAACAGTTTAATATAGCATACTTGGCAAATTCACAAAGTCCAAATCAAACATATAAGTAAGTGGGTTTAGCACTTACCTCACTGCTGTGAACTCGGGTTTGCCTCAGGTTGCTTACCCCGCGTCGCTCGAGAACTCGATGCTCCCAAAAATAGGCACCAGAAACAGAATTCACGAAAACGCCCAAAACGGCGTCGTTTTGGCTCCTTCGCGCAGCCCCCCCGCGTACCTAGCGCCCAGCTCGAAACGCACGCCATTGGTTGCATTTTGAGCCAGCCTCCAGCCGTGTGCCTCCCGCAGCCTCTTTCCCAGAAAATCAGTCTCTCAAGCCTACTTCCCGATGACCGTACGTCCTCCTCCGGTGGCTTTCCGGCTAGCTACGACCACCTTTCTCTTCCTCTACACACCCTCTAGCTAACCATCGGAGCCAAATTCCCAAAAACCCTCTAGATCAAAAGATACAAGTCCCCAAAGTTGGCTCCTTAACACTGTTTACCCAGAACCTAGATTCTGCCTATCTTTCAGCCCAACTTCCAGCCACTTTTCCGGTTACCTCTGGTGGTTTTCCGGCAAACTAAAATGACCAATCTCTACAAAACTATACCCTCTATCAACCCATGTAGCCCAAATTCACTCAAGCATCACCAAATGGAAGATAAAACCCTCCAAAGTTGCTATCTCAACACTGCCTCTATACTTAGAATTTCAACCGAGAATTTTTTACTCTTCTCCCACAAATTCTAGCCCTTTTCTAACCTTTCTAACACATCAAATCACTTCCTAAACAACCCAAGAACATGTTAAAATAGTTGGATGTAAAGATTTACCAAGGTTTTCCTTATTTCTCTCTTCTTATCTTCCTTTCCCTTTCTTTTTCTCTCTTTCTTTTCTTCTTCTCTTTCTATTTCGTGTACCACTTCTTCCCTTGCTGTTCCAACCATAAAAATGCACCTTTACACATCAAAAATCAAGTCCCTAGGCTGCCTCTCCAGCAGCAGCTTCCTTATTAACAAAAACATATCCAAATTTCCTTTAAACATTACTTAACACTTAAGCATTTTCATTCTTTCTTCCAATCTTTCAAATCTCGATTCCAATCCTTTAAACACAGCCAGCACCCACTTAAAACTTGTTTTTAGTATCAAAATAATACGTATAACACGTGTCTAAAGTTTTGTAAAAACAAGAATCCGAAAATTGGTCACGGTTCGATCGGTGCCCTAAACCGAGTTCGTAACCTCGACGATTTTTGCGGAACCAAAACCGTACCACGTTATCGCAAAATTAGTGTTCCAAAACACTTTAAAACATGTTAATAAACATATATCAAAATATCAAATTCATTTGGTTCATATTTTATGCGATTCCGGCATTTTTCGGTCGCGCGGGTCCAAAAACCCTAATTAGCTCCGTTTGTGTCTTTCAACGGAAAACGAGCCTATAACATAGCTTGTAATTTTTATTCAAATCAGATATTCCAAGTTTAACTTAATTACAAAATCAAATCATGATGCATTTTAATGAAAATGATGTCAGAACAACGTAGGGTTAAGTTTGGGGTGTCACATAACCTATTCTCCAACCCAATGTTAATCCAAGCCGAGAGTCTACCCTTGTAAAATTTGAGTCAGACCTTAGTCTTCCTGAGCCTGATCCAAAGTCTCATGTGTCTTACAATCCAAGTTTCGAGTCTGATGTAACTGTTGAGGATAATTTCCTCCCTTTCAATAATAATACTCAAATTTTTTATTTCCTTGTCTATCAATCTTCCCAAGTAGATTCTAGCAAAAATAATAAAGAAAAATAGAAATAAAAGAAACAAAAGAACAAATAACAATTGGCAAAGAAAATGAATTTACATACGTTGCATGTGATTGTACATACAAAGATCTAATTGATGGGTGCCTCAAGAAGTTCGCCGACTGTTTCATGTGGAAGCCGAGCGATGTCACGGGGTTAGATCCAGCCATTGCAGTACACAAGATTCCAACTTTCCCGGGGGCAAAGCCGGTTAAACAGAAGTTGAGAAGAATGAAGCTAGAATGGTCTTTGAAAATTAAGGAAGAAATAACCAAGCAGTTAGATAATAAGTTCATAGAGCCCATTTCTTAAACTACTTGGTTAGCCAACATTGTGTCAGTTCCAAAGAAGGATGGTAAAGTAAGGATGTGTGTGGATTACCAGAACCTAAACAAAGCCTTTCCTAAAGACGACTTTCCTTTACCACATATTAAACTACTTGTTGACCGGATGGCCGGACATGAGACAGTCTCCTTGATTGATCTTGCTGTAGGGTACAACCAGGTAATGATGTATCTACCCGACAAAGAAAAAACAGCCTTTATCACAGAATGGGTCACCTGATTAGTAGAAGAGGTATTGAGATTGATCCTTCCAAGTCAAAAGCAATCTTGGAAATTCTACCTCCGAAAACCGAAAAAGAAATCCGAGGTTTTCTAGGGAGACTACAATACATTAGCCGATTCATCTCTCGGTTGGCCGACACCTGTGGCCCAATCTTCAAACTTTTAAGGAAAGGAGCTTCTCGAGAGTGGAACGAAGATTGTTAAAAAGCCTTTGAGAAAGTTAAGCAGTATTTGCTAACTCCACCAGTCCAACAGCCTCCTAGGTTGGGGAAGCCATTGCTCCTTTATCTATTAGTAATCGATGAAGCTATAGGGGTTTTACTAGCTCAACAAGCAGAAGACTCCAGAGTCGAAAATGCCATCTATTACCTCAGCAAAAGGATGCTTGAGTACGAGCTTAAATACAACCGAATTGAGAAGTTTTGTCTAGCATTAACTTGGGCTTGCACAAAGCTGCAGCACTACCTCTCATCTTACACCACTTACGTCATTGCAGAATTGAGTCCCTTGAAATTCCTTATGGAAATGCCGGTTTTGGACAGTAAAATGGCAAAGTGGATGTCAGTGCTTGCAGCCTTTGATCTAAAATTCATCCAAAGAAAAATAGTCTAGGGTGGAGCCATAACAAATCAGTTAGCTGAGTTACCCTTCACAGATCAAATGCAAGTGTGACATTCCAACCCTAAACCCTACGTCGTTCCGACGTCATCTCATGCATTTTGTGCATTTTCATTAAAATGCATCATGATTTGATTTGATAACTAAGTTAAACATGGAATATATGATTTGGATTTGATGATATATGATTTGAATAAGAAAAAAAGTTATGTTATGGGCTCGTTTGTTGTTGAAAGACACAAACGGAGCTAATTAGGGTTTTTCAGACCCGCACGATCGAAAAATGCCGAAATTGCGTAAAATATGAACCAAATGATTTTGATATATTTTGATATGTTTATGAATATGATTTAAAGAGTTTTGGGACCAAGATTTTACGACGACGTCGTACGGTTTCAGTTCTGTGAAAATCGTCGAGGTTCAGAGTCGGTTTAGGGCACTGATCGAACCGCGGCAAATTTTCGGATTCCGATTTTTACGAAATTTCATACACGTGTTATACTATGTATTTTGACACCTAAAATGATTTTTAAGCTGGTGTTGGACCCTAAGAAGGGTAAATGAATTAAGGTTAATTTTAGGGTTAAGGAATAATTATAAGGGAAAATGATGATTTAATTAAAAGGGAAGCAACTGCTGTAATGTTTGAGTTGCTGGAGTGGATAGCTGTCATATTGAAGAGGTGGATGGGGTGGAAACATTTTGGAGTTGTGAATACTCGAATTTTGAGGCCCGAAAAATGATTTTCCGCAGACCGCGAACAGTCGAGCCGGACTAGACATTTTTGTAAAACAGCACCAGAAGTATGCCTTCATGGTACTTGAAATGTCTGGGATTTCACGAGGGTCCCAGAAATGCCCTCGGAATAGCCATCGGAGTCTTGAAACGTCCCGAAAAGGCTACGGAACGAAAAACGCGCGAGTTGCCGAGGGAAGGCAGCCTTGGCCGCCCCTAGCCGCCCTCCAAGGTAGCTCAGGCCACTCTCCAAGGGCGCCCCTGGCCGCTCTCCAAGGCAGCCCTAGCCGCCCTCCAAGGGCGGCCCCAATCGCCCTCGACAGCAGCCCAGGCCGCCCTCTGTTGACTTTTTGGCCGAAAATCACCTATAAATACCACCCAAACCCATCACTTTCCTCACACCTTGAGCTGTGTTGACAGCCGCTCTCTTCTCCCTTCTTGCCTACGGTGATTCTTCATCTCAAAGGCAATTCTTTACTGCTTTTTGCATTGCATCTCTTTGACAACTTGCATTTGCATACATAAATCATATAAAAATAAGTCCAAATCAAGCTGAAGCTAAGGAGCGGACGCTAATTACCACAAGTATATTCCGAAACTCTTTCTCTTTGATTTATTTCACTTATATCACATTTTTTCCATGCATACATGACATTTGCATCTCATGCATACACGTTTTGGCAAAATATGCCGTTATAATCACTCATTTTGGCCGCTGCGCCACCAAAATCAAGCCTTTCGGCCACAGCGCCGCTAAATCACCTTTTTGGCTAATAACGCCTAAAACAAACACATTTTTGGCCGCTGCGCCATACTTAAAATCAAATTTTGGCCCCAAGGCCCAACAAATCACTTTTCCCCCAGCGGAAACACACAAAATAACAATTTTGACCACGGAAGTCATAAAACTCCTTTTTCGGTCACTAGACCAACAAAAATACACTTTTGACCACGGAAGTCATAGAACTCCTTTTTCGGCCATTAGGCCTAAATTTCATACTTTTCGACCACGGACGTCGATAAACTCCATTTTCGACCACGGACGTCGATAAACTCCATTTTCGATCATGGAAGTCGATAAACTCCTTTTCGGCCACAAGGCCTACATTTCGACCACGGACGTCGATAAACTCCCTTTTTGGCCCCTAGGCCTAAATTCACCTTTCACACACTCATAGCATGCATACATGCATACACTCCCCCCTTCATCGCCTTTAAATAGGCAAGTTCGAACTACATTTACCTTGATCTCTCATTCGGAAGAGAGATATAACCTCGAATAATAGGTCTCCCCTCTCCCTGTTCATATATTTTGTCCAAATCGTCATTCCTGCATAACATTCATTTAGGAGAAGAAACATTTGATATGAATGCATGACATAACCTCCGAATCCACCTCGGGTTCGAAGACTAGTGCATTTCATTCATTGGAGCGATTAACCTAGTAATAGGTTAAACGCAAAACGGAGTCACTAAGTGATACGAGCAGGGATCCATTAAAGTTAGGAAATGGACCCTTCACAAGGAACATGGCAAAGAAATTCCAAGCCAGGGTGAATGCATATGCCCAAGGGGAGGTTTCCAAGAGAATCCAAGATCAAGCATGCATGCGAATGAAAGAGGAGCTTAAAGAAACATCCAAATTCTTTGTCATACTTGAATTGGACATAGGGAATAGAGAGGAAGGGGCCAAGAACGAATCTTGGCTAGAGGAAGCAGGACTTGGACAAAAAGAATACTTAAAGATTGAAGAAGTGGGCCGAATTTGAGGCTGCCATAAGATGCACGTTTTTGAGTTTAGTTTCAATGTATTTTGAATAATTAAGACTTAATTAGGCTATTGGGTTAACTAGAGGCTTAACGGGCCTATGGGTTTAAAGTTATATAAAGGCTTACCTTGTGGGGGGCCTTAATTTATTAAGTTAGGCACATGTTTTTTTCATTGGCACATGGCCGAATGGGGCACACTAACAAAGGTTTTTGTGGTCCCCTTAATTAGTCATTAGTTAGGTTACTTTAAGTCCAATTCGTGTGGGTTAGAGAAGCTTAGGAAGGCTCCCTAGTCTTGTTTAGTTAGAACTCTTTAGTCTCCCTACTTAGGGTAGGACTTTTTTTTTTTGTAATGCCTATTTAAAGGCATATGTTGGACGAAAATAACAACAACTTTTGCCATATAATTTTCGTTTATATGTTCTTTGTTGAACTTATAAATTCGTGTGAGTTGTGAGAGAGTTTTCTCCTTTCTTCTTTGCACAAGGAACTTGATTAACTTATCAACCTCAACAAGTTATGGCGTTATTCAAATTCCTACTTTAAAATCCTTAGCGTGCGAGCGGTTCTTCGTCCATTGAGAGGCGTTGGGTCGTGAGGGAAGGTGGATTACTTCTTGGTCTTGTTCTTCTATCAAACGGGTAACTCGGGTTTTCTAGCCATTGCGAGCTATTGGGTCCGCATCATTTGGTATCAGAGCTTGTTCAAGGTAATTCTAATTATCTTGTCTATCCTAGGGTCGTCTTATTTTTGTTTTATCTACTTGTTTTGCTTAGAGTTTCAGCGTTTAGGGTCTTAGAAGTCCTCCCTACTAGTCGTATAACTTGGTGTTACATTGCTGCCATTGTTTTCTTTCAATCACCTTAGTTTGTGTCTTTATCATCTTTAGTAAAAAAAAACAGAGAAAACGAAAAAAAGAAAAGAAAAGAAAGAAACGAATCGTTTTACACCTCCTTAAAGTGCTACAATTGCTTAACTTTGCACTTGAAAGTTGATTCTTGTGAGTGTTGCTATCTTGTACGAAATTTTCACCAAGAATACAAGGTGAATTATGTTTTTCTTTGCTCGTGGTGATTGAACTCAACCTTTTTACCAAATTCTTGATTGAATTTCGTTTCTCCCATTAACTTAGCATAAAGTGGAAATTGCTAAAATTCAACTTTGTGATGGCTACACCAAATTCGTTTTCCCTTTAAGTTATGTGTTTTGGGGTTGTTTTGAGTCAATAAGTGCGTGGGAAGGGTAGAATTACTAGGTCCATATATCGATTTGCTTGTGTGAATTGGTATTGATACATTTTGACCTAAATTGTCTAATTTTTGACCTCTAGTTTCTTTTCCTTGTTCTAGCGTTGAATTCCTTACATTGCCAATTATTATTTGCTTGCTTCAATAATTGGTTTATAATCGTGTGGTGCAAACTACCTTGCATCACCTCCGGATACTCGTTTTTAGTTTTCTTTCTAGTTTTAGGAATAGGAT